>DWFO01002170.1:0-14224 GCA_018246595.1 Mimoniades nurscia nurscia | reverse complement strand
GCTCACCACCTATTCCATCGTGGGACTTAAAAGTAACTGGTGAAACGTGGGAATGTTCTACATTCCTCTGACTACCTTTTCGGGGATTACAGGTGTGAAGTTACTTTACCACTAATAGGTACAGCATTTTTTAACTCTTACAACCTACTTCTTACTTTACTCGTCTAAGCATTTTGTACTTAAGGCTGATCCAACCCATTCTAAGGAATTCGAAGTATTAGACACGACCTGTGTCATACATTTTTACAAGGTCATTAAATCCTTTAAATTTACACTACTGGAGCATGACGGAATAGGTTGCCTTAAGGCGGACTTCAGCTGGCTACTTTAAAGTACTTACCGACCCGCTTAGTAATAAATATTTGAATACAGTACTATCATGTATCTAATATTTGATAGTAATCGAACTTGAAGTATATTAACATTGAGTCACATTCTCCAAGAAAATTATGCCGCTGGAATAAGAAAAAAAAATATCTTGGTCACAGTAGCGACAATATCACAATTACAGTTTATCATGATTATTATCATCAACCTATCTTAGTCCACAGGTGGAGTTAGGCTCCTCGAATGAGCGCCATGCGCCCTGTCTTCGGCTTGCCGCATCCAGCTGCAGCCTTTCGCAGATCGTCTTCCCTACTAGCCAGGAACGTCCCACACTGCGTTTGTGGAGCCGCAGTTTCTAAATCATAACTATAATAATTGAAAAATCTGTAACTTTATGGATTTTCTTTTATATAAATATAAAATTAAGCAACATTTTATCGGCCCAACGGTCTCTAGCCTGAGGGATGATTTGAGCAGCTATTAAAAGTGGATTTTTAGGATTTTTGCATTGCACCTGATAAATTAGTTTATATAAAAATAACTAACTGACTATTAATCATTGTACCAGTCATAATATTATTTTTGCTTAGTTCCAGACAGTTATAATGATGGCAGAATAAAAGATTGTATGGTTTGTTTATAAATGTTAGTTACTAATATCATAGGTAAAAACGAGAGTATGTTTGTATTTTTATTCCCGTTTAACATGGTAACATATTGGCATATGTTTATGCGTACATAGTTCATAAATTTAAAAGTTATATGTATGTAGAACACTTTGTATATCAATAAAATTAATGGCTCTTCTAAGATTGAAACTTAGCCCAAGTTTGTAGTGACTTGAATTTTAGTTAAATAAAAACTAAAGATACTTATAATATGCGAAACTATCTCTATCTGTTTGTTCATCCTGGTTTCAAATCAAAGTGTCTAAACTGATTTTGTTCCAGTTTGAATAGGACGGTAAGATATTTTTGTTCAACTCAGTCTATACAAGAGTAAAATCAGAACAAAATATTGTATGAGATTTGTTCAAACATTTGCGCGAACGAAGACGCGCGTAAAAACTAGGATTTAACATACATACCTACTTATAATGTTTTATGGAATAATTCAAATTACTTGTGTTCATTTGACGCCTGTCTCATCAAATATGGCATATTTAAATAAATAACGATGTAATAAAAAAAAACTTAGTATGTGAGATTTTAAAACTTGTTCATAATCCATTGTATTCTAACTGTTATCGCTAACTAGGTGTTACATATGAGCAATGAGGACTATTTACCAATTTCGGCTGGTCTATTCATTGATTTTTTGTGATCAATAACGCAAAATACATGAAATATTAAATTATAAAATGAAATAACATAATTATTATACCTATATTAGAAATTTATTTCAGTATAATTATTTATTTTTCACTTTCATTATAATGGTTCAAAATTAATTTTACGGTAAGCGATTATGTTAGATGGCGAGGTCGCGATGATGGCAGACAGCGCTCAGCAGGAAGGGAGTATTAAGGCAACTGATCCGTCAAGCGCCCCGCGGCCAGACCACACCTCGCGCGCTCACCGAGTTATTTTAGTGTGTCAAATAACTCACTGAGATGTATAATAACTTCATGAATACATATAATTTTTTTAAATAAACATTTTATCTTCTCATCCTGTATTTATGTACATACAGATTCTCTATATTTTATGTTTATGGGCAAAGAGGGACAACGATTGTGTATTACAATAATAAAACAAAGAAATAAGCTCGTAATAGCTAACTTAGTAACTAAGACCTGTACGTCTTATTATGAATTATCACATAAAATACAGAAGTCTATGTTGACAGGAATACACTTATATTACTTTAAACGTAACATCACGCCTGGCATCCTCGAAGAGGTAGGCAGAGGAATGTAGAACACTCCCACGTTTCACCAGTTACGTTTACGTCCCGTTATGGAATAGGTGGTGAGCCTATTGTCATACCCCAGTACATATCCAGACTCCGAGCCACTACTACAAAATTTAAATTAGAAAATTTAGTAGTGTCCGACCCGGCAATCGAACCCAGGACCTCCCTTTCGGCAGTCGCACTTGCAACCAATGCGACCAACGACCAACGAGGCAGTCATTATGTTACTATAAATAGCAACAAATGACACTGTAGTTTTATTTGGACGAATACTAAATAAATCAACTTAAATTCATACAAAGTTACAATGAATTCTCAATATGTGGACTTTCTCGTCTTTATGTAAATACGGTTCCGATAGAGCGAATCGCTTAGAGGCAGACCACCGGCGCTATAAACACGTTACTTTGCGTTGTTTCTTATCTCTATGTATCTGCGCAATTAATTTTCCGCACCAGACACAATGTCTACAATTACAATTGACGCATTTTATCATAAATATTACTATAGGTAATGACCGCTTTGACTATATTTACAACAAGAACTTAAAGCTTTTAGATTCATTGTCGATTTAAGTTTGTGGAATAATTGTATAACTTTTTTACTACACAGTATGTTTGTATGCATATTTAAAGGAAGTTAAAAAAAAGTGACATCACGCCTGTAATCCCCGAAGAGGTAGGCAGAGGAATGGAGAACACTCCCACATTTAACCAGTTACTTTTTACGTCCCACTATTGAATAGGTGGTGAGCCTATTGCCATATACCGGACACATAAAGGAAGTTATATTTATATTAATCCCTCATGAGCTATAGATTCAAGCGTAAGTAGTAAATTATTATTGGCAAACCGCACTTCGTGTTCGCCGGACTGTGGCATCGAGCCTTCCTATTTTCAGAGGATACAAAGTTCCAGAAGGGGTTTGACAAAAAATATCATCGGTTTAATGATAATGATAAAATACAAGTAGCACGAGTCAATTTTTGTATTAATGTGATCATTTCTGTGGGTTCTTTCTTTTTTCTTAAAGCCGTTATTTCGTTTTATATTCCAATATCTAAAACAAGGTTGAGAAAAAAATATCGAAAAAACATACATACGAGTATGTGCCACAAGTACAATAAAATATCTGTAACCGTTCACTAAATATGTAATATAGGTACTTACTCGAATTAATTTTGTTAGATCTTCAAGGTATGAATACATGTATATACGTAAACACAATATGTTCCTTAGTGAATTCAACGTGTGAGTCAACATCACGTTCAACTTAACACATTTCAACATAATTAAGAGCTGTCAGAATTCGCACCGCAGCCCGCCCGCGCTTAGCGCGTATTTCATTGTGCGACTTTAATGCGATGTGAGGTTAAAATGTTGCTACGCACGTTGGAATGGAAATGTGAATTTATTTGTAGGAATTAATTCCTTAAGGCTCAAAAAAATGCTCGGTAAATAAATGCGTAATATAATCCATATTGGTACATATTACCATAAATGTAAAGTTGTTAACTTGGTTTATTATACTAGAATGCAAACGATTAAACGACAAGATCTCTGTACACTATTTAATTTTAAAAAACAAGTAGTTATCAGGACGCGAAAGTGCTACTACGCAATTTTTATTCTTAGAAATGGCGCCAAAAGCTGTCAGATTTTGATGTACATTATGTACACAGTTTTAGTGTTGTCAGCCGCAAGTACATTTTTGTTGCTGAATATGTGGATGTATTCTTACAGTAGGTATACGTGTATTTGTATTGTATGTATACATAGGTACATGTATTTGTGAAAGTAAAGGGGCTTGAAATAAAGTAAACTAATTCTTGTATTCAGAATTGTATTCGATAACATTTGTACAACAAGAGTATGTACGAGTTTGCTATTGACTTTGCTCAGCAATAATATTAGGGATAAAAGTGGGAAATGATTAGTTTAATTAGTGTAGCTGGTTAAAAAGTTGGGATCAAAATTGAAATATTTTCTCAAACCAACTATCCGATATCAGTGTCAGGCCTTCTCTTTTTGTGGTCAGGATTACAATTAATGCCTACCTAATTTCGGTTTCGGTTGCGATAAAATCTTAATTTATGTTTATATCGATATCTGTGGAGTTTACGGCCTCTTAATGAATTTAGGCAATCGGAAATACCGCAAATGACCGCGCATGTCGTTGGGTGGTAGATTGGAAGACGAACAGATTGTTTTACTGGTATTTTGTAGCTATGGCCATTATGCTTTATACTGGTATTGTAAAATCTAAATAGTACCTACATGGTTTAGGTCAGTTACATTTCGATATATCAATTTAGAAGAATGGTAACCTAATATAGAATGAGTAGGTATTGTATCTTGGTATTAAAACGGCAATTTAAAATTAAATTAAATTAAAAAAATTAAAAAAAAGCGGCGACGGTGACCACTTATCATCACGTGACCCGTCTGCCTCATTACTAGGTTAACAAAAAAAAATATTTAAAAAAATTCTATATTAAAATAGATATCTGGCATTGTGACAGTAATAGGTAAGTACAACCAACTCATAATTTAGTTTAGTAATCATTCCTAATGCCTCGAATGAAACGAATGTAAACGAATGAAATAAGTTTTAGTGTAATATTAAGTTATTCTAAAAATTAATAAATCAACGCCGGCCTCAGATAAGTGTAAATGAATAGTCACTGAAGTCGAGCTATTAAAGCGATCGCTCGGGTAGCCTTTGAACACCTCTAGACATAATAGCTGAACAATAACATACAGGGTTGTCGCTCAGTTCATTTTTTTTACAACATCATTGTATGAATTTAAAACAAAAGATTATACAGAAAAGTATACAAATATTTACAGTTATATAATAAGTGAATGGCATAATTATAAATATCAATCACAAAAAAAATATGAAGTTGACAGCTATTATCAAATTTTTCATATCAGCCGCTTTAAATGTTTATTAGTATTACTTATACATTTCTCTGCTCAATAACTTAAAGTCACCAGAAAGATGTCGTTTTGTAAGAATATATAAATATGTAATACGGCTGTTATATTAAATATTTACTTCCTAACTATATTTCACAATGCTTAATAATTTAAAACGGGAATAAAGGATAATCGGATTTATCTTCGGGGACAACAGGCGTGAAGTTACATTTTTTTTATAATTTATTGGTGTTATTGATCGAGTCAAATTAAACAATGTAATTGTCTCATTTTTCTTAAGCAATTTTTTTTTTCATTAATTACCTACAGTGCCAACCCTGGCAGCCTGCACTTACCTAAAAGTGTTTCACAAAGAACGCGACAACGTCTCACTTTCGACCGTGTGAATCTTCGGACGAAAAAACAACAAGGATGGCGGCCATTGACGAAATGCATCGAAACGTTGGCAGTGGGCGCCGCATTGTTGTAATGCCGGTATTTCATAAAACAGTAAAAATCGTTTAAGAAATAATATTATTTCTTTAATAAATTCTAGAACGACGATTCGCTATAACATATACATGTATGTATGTATACGTAACATCACATTCACGCCTGTAATTCCCGAAGAGGTAGGCAGAGGAATATAGAACACTCCCATGTTTCACCAGTTACGCTTACGTCCCACTATGGAATATGTGGTGAGCCTATTGTCCTATTGGCACATATCAGAACTCCGAGCCACTACTAGAAAATCTTATTTAGTAAAATTTAGTAGTGCCCGTCACGGGAATTGAAGCCAGGCCCTCCCGATCGGCAATTGCACTTGCAGCCAAGACGACTAACGGGCAGTAGTAAATAACGCTTTAGAATTAGGATTGAAAATAAAGTTGAAATGTTAACTGTTTTCATATTCCCGAGAATATTAATGGAAAACACAGATAGAAGTGTGACTTTGCTTTAAAAGTCAAATGTATAAGCTTTTTTTTTTTCAATTTAATATGCAAGTTACTGAGCTAGATAAGATTATACACAGCTCATTCAATGCATAATACCAATATACATAGATCTACAGAAGACGAGAAATTGGCCTCATAAAGATTCCAATTTTACATGGCTACGCGAAGTTGTAAAAACATGCTTACCGTTTTTATTACATTTTAAGTTATTGGTAAATATTTTGACGTTTTATTTTTTATTCTTTCACAATTTTAACTGGAACTGCCTATTAGCACGAACTTGTTAGTTCAGGAAACACGAACTAACTTATGCAAATACTCGTATAATGTTATCTTGTCTTCCACTGGTGTACTCCACAGTACAAAGCGTTATGCAGTATTGCGAACAAAAAATCCCAAAAAAATTTTATCAGATAACAAATCTCTTGTTTACCTTCGGACAGAGAATATGTACCTATATCGGCATCTTTGTGTAAGCGAGAACGCCGACAAAACGAAACTAAGTAACTCCTTTGACAAAACGTAAGGAAAATGCATAATATGTATAGTAATATAATCATTCCAAATTTAAACTAGTTTGAAACAGCGGTAAAGACTGCGTCGACTATTTCTAAATCCTCGTGACCTTATGCATATGCCCTCCTTACTTGTAAACAATTCTGGACAAAAATTTATGTGGCATTATTTTCTCTGTAATCAAAACAAAGAAACAGTCTCCGATCCAGAACTACCCTTTCTCCTTCCTAAGTATAGTACATACGCTCCTGTAAAAACAAGAAGCGAAAATAGTGTACTCTGCTACGAATAATTTAGCAAGAAACAGCAAAGCACGAAGTACTGTTATAGTTTATTGCATTGACCATTTGCGTTGTAAAATTTTATTGACTGGTGTACCTACTTTATTGGCCTCCTTTTATGTTTTAACCAACAATCATGTTTGCACTTGTTGGGACCAACAATAGGCCATTGCAGGGCGAAATATGGCATAATCCGTTCTTTAAATAACATAAAACATATGTATATACAAGCTTCCAAGAAAGATAAGGTTACCTTTTCAGAAAATGCAAGTGTTAGTCGAAATTACTTAATTGACGTCGTATCGTGTAAACAAAGGATAATCCGGTAAAGATGTTATACAATAGTAAATTGAAGATAATATTTAAACACCTTGGTAGCAGTAAAACGTAAACGTGTACGTTAACATTTCACGTATAAAGGAACTGGGGTTTTAACGTAATGGAGTTATTTCACTGTATCCAACTAATGCTAAGTGGTCTCATTTCCTCATTAGAATCTTTGTAACTTCAGATCTTGGTAGTTAATGTTGGTATAGTCTAGAGTTGCCACACGTCCTGTTTCCCCAAGACATGACCCGGTTTTTGTATTTTCCTGGATTGTTTATAAGCAGCGTCCTGGGTTTTTAGAACGCCCTGATAAAGTTTTTTTTTATTTGCGCACCACTTTTGCTATTTTTTCGATACCTATATGTAAATATAATATTTACTTCAAATTGCATTTATTCGAAATTGGGTCATTAGAACTCTATTTGTACGTCAAAAGCAAGTCTATATACATATTGCTTGAAGTTCATTATTTACCAACATATTTTTTCTTTTCACTACATGTACTTTCACTACATTTTAATAGACTGTTTACTCCTTTAAATTGAATTGTCCTAGCTTTTCCAACTTCAAATCCTAGTTTATAAAATTTGCGGTTGGCCACCCTAGTACAATAGCTCACACTATAAAGGCTACTATTGCTTATGTGAAGAAGCAAGTAATATAAATCATTACAGTCTTTAGAGGTTTTGCTATGACGAATCTTGCAGTTGTAATGAGTAGTCATTGCTTCCTAAACGAAGTACAGATACCTACAAAACAGATCATCTATGTATATAAGAACAAACCACCATTCTTAATTAAATATAATAGATCAATTGCAATCCATGGCCGTGTCGGTATTAGGACCGCTTCATTTAAAAAGTAAGTTCTAACGAATATTGCAATGGTCCTGCAAGAAATATTTTTCATAAAACAACTTGCTTCGTTCGTTCGACCATTGTAAAGCTTATTTTTTCTTGACTTTCTCTTAGAGGTTCTGTGATAACCACAAATTCATGCGCGATTTTACTTTTTCACTGTTACTGTCGAATGGGTCCTAATACATGTTTAAAGGTAGATATCGGGTAATATTACATTACATTAAGTAACTTACATCTTAGATGGCTGTGTAAGTTTGATCAATAAAGAGAACAATTTCGTGACATCACTTCCGGAGTAGGTACAAGGTTGACATCACTAAGTTTTCAAATCCGTGATTCACAAATTTCGTTCTGTCTTTCCAAGTTTCAACATTAAGCTGTTGATAAAACCGCAATATTAAGTATAGGATACATATCTTCACGCTAGGTCCCTTACGGGGTAGCCAGATTACGTAATAATTTTAGTACTTGCTTGAGAATTTTAATTAATAAACAAAATAAAGGTACAATGTTTTATTTATTAAGAATCATTACCCATTAACTTGAAACGATCTACCAGATTGAATAGACGACAAAAAACTGATCACAAAAAGCCAACCCCGCCGGTATCTCGAATCAAAATAAATAAATTGATTCAATCAAAGTTTTGACGATCAAATCCAAACGTAATTAACTGAGCAATAACTCATCGCAGAACGCCTTTCATAAGTACACTCCAGCGTTCTTCAAAAAAACATTTGTCGAACTAATTCAACAGATCGTTACGCCTCCCACGCGTTAGGTAAGTTCAAATACCAATATTAAAGCCGTCCCGTCGTCAAAAAACATCTCTATATATAATAACGATTCATATTTAACAATTAATCTTCGGAACCCACAGGGCGTTATAATCGCTTACTCATTTTGCCAAAGCGATAGAGACTACAAAAAGTTCGAAGGTAATTTTAACAAATTAGGCGACAAAGTCGCCACATTTCTCGGCCCAAAAACTGTATTTAGGTCCTGTGGGTTCGATATTAATGATTGGAGGGCGGTACTTCGGGCGCTGTGTTTTTTTTTCTCATGTTGTAGTCCCAGTGAGAATATATCGATAAAGGAAACAGGTAATGGCATGAAATATGCACTTAAAAAAGTTGAGCTGTTTTCAATGTAACATCAATGTAAAATTTCTTTCTTGTTGCGGATGTGGGAAAGACAAAACGAATTAGGAATAGATTGAAACATCACAGTGGACCTTCATTATCAACTTGTGAGTCCGCGTTGCGTTACAACATCAAACCAAATTATGTATGATAGATATAATATATGAGTTCTATCAGCATTTATATATGAAAATACCTTATTTAAAATATTTTGAGTTTTACCCCTTTTTTACCTTAGGGCCAAAAAATTACGTTAACACTTCAACTTATGTTAACGTAATCCCTTTTGTTAAATACTAACTTTTTCGAATAATTATTTATCAATCAATACATTTAAAACCAGTTTTTTATATGGAGATGTCACTTTAAACTCTATTTTTTTTTAATTATTTTTTTTTTAATTTTCCACGTTAAAAGTAATGCTAAACCCAGAGGGGCATTCTAAGTTAATGTTTATGTTGGTTTGCAACGATGCATTGTATAAATAGTTGGGGTTGTTCCATCCAATAAATAAGTTTTTTTATGACACATCAGTGCGGGGTTGTTTTTTATACATTATTTAATAAATCCAACACTTTATAGGTTAATTGGTCACGAGGGTTGTGCTGGAATTTATTAATGACGCTTAATATATTATTCTTTTTTTTAATAACGAACTGAAATTAACTTTACACTAGGTGGTCAAATTATTGGAGACACACACATATTTTTGTATTTTGAACTCTAAGTTTTTGTATTATATTAAATTCAATATATTTATAAAGTATTTTTTTTTGAAACAGTGTATGTTTGAGAAACTAAAACAGTAACATATAATTAAAAAAATTTTTTTTTACTTAAAACAAAGAATATTCATGGGACAAAAATTTTACTCTTATATTGTAATATTTAGTAATACCACCTCTCATTGATTGAAACTCATCAGAGAATGACATCACCACCCAAAACTCAAAGAAACTCCAAAAGTCTGCATAGAATAGAAAGTATGCCTCGATGAGTAGTATGTCTAAACGGTACAAAAAGTGGCATAAGTAAATATTAAAATATAAGAGTAAAGTTTTCGTGAACATTTTGAATATTTCTAAACATTCTTTTTTCAACTTAAATAAATATTTTTCATTATCTAGTTAGTGTTTTAGTTTCTCAAACATACACTGTTTTATACATATAACTGTTTTTATACAAATGAGGATTAATATAATACGAAAAAAAACTGAGAGTTCAAATTACAAAAAATGTGTGTGTCACTAATAATTTGGCCACCCACTGTAAACATATGTTGATACTTATTAACAGAGAAAGATTTTATTCTTTTCATGTCAAATAGAATAACCCCTTTAAAAACGCTTCTAAAATAAAAAAAATATTTTTACAGCTCAATAAGGACACTACCTACATTTAGGAAAATAGAATCATGAAAGTGTGGTATCACAATATGAATGTATATCTGTATCTGTATCCTGCACATGAATAGCAGAAATTATCAAATGTAAAGATGATCCCAAGATACTTTTATTTCATGTACCTATTATAGGACCATGAAAAATGAAAAAAAAAACAGGCCACTCACATTCGGATCGCCCGTTTCGGTACATCATAATAGCAATATCCTGTCCATTGATTGTCAAAAATTAGGAATTTCGACAATTACGTCTCACCTCCCACGTGAACGAGTAAAAAACCTCACACCGGGCGCATCCAAATTTTCAAAAAAGATCCGACATTGCTTACCTCGTCTGTGGTGTAAGGTGCAAAAGGAAGCGATTAAGTGAAGACAGTAAAATTTTTATTTACGAACGATATTTCACGTAAATGAATACCTATGCATACATGATTATAAAACTCAGGCGATGCCTATTTTCAGCAGTGAACTAAGGCACGCTGATGATGACAATAATGATACATGATTTAAGTGCATATCTAGCTAAGAGAATTTATCCCTGTATCTTTATAGAAAGAAAGTTATATTTCTTCATATTATCATGTGTATAGGCATAAGAGGATTCGTTATAAGGATTTTTTGTTACAAGAAAAACAAAATCATGTTTGGTTAATAGAGATGTAATGATAATATTAAAATCAATAAAGTTTTTCTTTCAACAAGGAAAATGAATAATGACAATCAGTTATTCCAATTAAGTCAAAGTATAATTGTAACAATTAAGGTTTTTTTTTACAATTGAATATACTTTGTCTAAAAGGTATTAAATAGCTGAAATCTTAATACTTGGACAGCGTTTTAAAAATTATTTTTTGTGTTATTTTCCGTTTTGTTACCTTTGTGCGAGCTAGCGCCGGCACGAGAGGATGCTTAAAAGGTGTTCCAACGTACCTCTTCATACGCTTTCTGTTCGCGAAGCCACTTTATGACGTCCTTATTGTTAGGGCAGTACGGTCGAATATGACTCGCAACTCGGGCGTCAATGTGACAGAAGTAGTATAATGGTATCCGTTACATATTTATTTTGTGTTGTCCATTCTTGTCTTGACATGAATAAATTAATGTGTTAGATGCGGAAATTTCGCGCTGTCCCGGTGGTCAGTTTGTTTTGGGCGGGGTTGGTACACGAATTTTCTCAGGCTAGGGACACGGGGCGTGTACTTTGCCTTATTCACAAGATAATGAAATCACATTCTTTCACTTAACAATGAAAAGAGCTGTTGAAAATATTTATTAAGGCCGAGCCCTAGCCATAACATTGGTACTTTTGTTCGTTTTCTTTTGTTCGTTTTTTTTTCCTCGATATTCTTTTTTCGATTGTTATAATTATTTAACAGTTTTTCAAAAGTTCGTCATTTATTAATACCAAAAAAAGATAAACGCGAAAAACTAAATAGAACCATTTATTGAGAGAAAATTTAATTTGAGTAAATAATATAAAAAAAAACAATTTTGTTTTATTCCATTTTTAGTCCAGGTCCGGCACGAAACGTTAATTATACATTAAGAATATGTTAAATAAAAAAAGTAGGTACCCGTGTTCATGTTATCATACATACTTATGTATTAATGTGTAACTTCAGATTATCGTGGGTGGGCACAACCACGTAACCACCGAACTCGGGACGTCGGAAAGTGTATGAATGGAACTTTATTGATACTAATTCCGTTAATAGAGGAAGGACTTGTGAATGGAGTGCTAGGAACAATAGAGAAGCGGTGCAGCAGATAGTTCTGGCGCCGGTATAATTCTATTGCGCACTTGTTATTACGAGTAAGTAGAAATTATTAGAAAGTTAGGATGTCAGCATTTATTACGCACTTATTTTAATGAGTACGATGCTGTAACGGTTGTTAGAATAAAATCGCATATACATACATATATGTATCTATACGTAGGTATGTATTATATACAGACATATTATGTACAGACCTACCTATATGTGTAACTTCAAAATAACAGTTCACATTTCGAATAAGTAAATGGAAAACTTCTTGTTTGATATGTAAGTATCCTATCTCAAGTTTCTTTGGTAAATACCGTACACAAATAGTAAAAAAACTCAATTCAACATTATTGTACTAACCCTATTATATTATATAAACACTATATCATTTGTGCTCATTGCGAATTGAATAAAGATACAGAGTAAAACCAAGTAACAGTTTCCAACTTCCTGTTCTATAAGGTGTGTGTGTTCCGTCATTACTAGACCATTGTTTCAAACTGTGGCTCTTAATATTTCATACTTAATTAATGTTCATTATAGAAGTAGACTCGAAGGAGGAAAATGTAACAATGATATGTATCAAATTTGTAATTTAAATCACGATATTTAATGTACGAACTTAGAAAACACATAGACAAGAATATATTTCAAGTTAAAGTCGACACTTGAATTCATTAACACGTCCGCTTTTAATAATCGAACCTACAACCCTCTAAATAATCGATATGTTGACTGTTATTTATAACCACATAATTATTATTGGTTACGAAAAATGTAATCCTAGTCCTCATTAAGGTCGATAAATTTTCATTCGCTCTAAAGTAGGTAAGCAATGCTATTGAGCTGACACCATCAGAATTTGCCCTTAAAGTTAACTGGACAATTTTATAAACGAGCGCCGAGGTGGCTGTCACTTAGCCGCATAGCAGACACTTGCACACGAAACGTTGCTCGAAACATTTAAATTATTTTTTGCTCCGCCATGATATTTATCAGATCAAAGATTAAAAACCTAACCAACGCACCTCGCGGCGGCCGACAATGAAAGATTATCGCATTAACGTAAATATTGTATTTAAATGCCATAAAAAAAATGAGCAATTCATGATTGTGAAATAAATGTGAACATAAATACTTTGTAACAATTGGTTGCTTTGAAATCGATCGCTCCAGTGTGTACGCATCCTAATGATACTGAATGTGTAAAATATTACAGACATGTACCTATAGTGAAAGGAAACGATAATTTCCCCGTTAAAACTGCAGTGTTATGACATTATGTATTTCATGTGAATATACCCTATGTATGTTGTCTGGTGGTGGTCTGGTGAAACGTCGGAGTGTTGTGACACTTCTCTGCCTGCCTCTTCGGGGATTAAAAGTATGATGTTACGCTTTTATAAGATAGATGAGCTATAGCAAACAGCTCAGTCAGTTTAGATCAATCACTAAATGTTCATTTAACCTAACAGTTGCATATTAAGTCACTATTGTACATGCCAAAAGATGAACTTACTATTGTACGTGCCAAAAGATGAACTTTCTATTGGTACATATATTGAGGTAAGGAAATATCTATATAAGTATATATATTATAATTATATTTATATGTATTTTATGAGCCGTCTGGTTATAATAACACAAGCTCGTTTGATGTTTGAAGCTTGATGACACAGATGGCTGTGTGTAGAGATGTGCTGACATAGTATTACTGTATTATATGTTAATTAGGAATGGAGTTCGTTGGTAGAGCCTCGTTGGTCGTGTTTGTTGCAAGTGCGACTGCCGATCGGGAGGTCCCGGGTT
>DWFO01002169.1:0-14228 GCA_018246595.1 Mimoniades nurscia nurscia | reverse complement strand
CCGACCCGGGAATTGAACCCAGGACCTCCCGTTCGGCAGTCGCACTCGCAACCAACACGACCAACGAGGCAGTCAAACATATAAACATATAAATGAAATTATGTATGTACAATAATGCTAATTATCCCTAAAACAGATCACTTCCAGTAACACCAGGAATATAAGTGAACCTTACAAATTTGTTCCAATCTAAAACTGATCTAAGTTTATAAGATAAATATCTTTATTTGTAGGTAATTTCAACCCCAACTGACATTTTTATGATAATGGAATATGTCTCTGGCGGCGAGCTATTTGACTACATTGTGAAGAGAGGGAAGCTCCAGGAGCATGAGGCGCGCAGGTTCTTCCAGCAGATCATTTCCGGAGTAGACTATTGTCACCGACACATGATAGTCCACAGGGACCTAAAACCAGAGAACTTGCTCCTCGACCACAATATGCACGTGAAAATAGCAGATTTCGGTCTCTCCAACATGATGATGGATGGCGAGTTTTTGAGGACTTCTTGTGGTTCCCCTAACTATGCAGCACCAGAGGTATTATTTTATAAACTTGTCCATTCTATTTTTTCATAATACTGCATGTTTTCCTAGTTAAACAAAAAATTTCATTCGATATTCAATTATAAATTTGTAGCTAATTAAGCTATTACATAGTTTACTTATTACAGTAGGCCCTATAAAGAGAGATAATGGAACATCACACCCATAATCCCTAAAGAGATAGGCAGAGGAGTGTTGTACACTCCCATGTTAGAGAGATTCTTTAGAAACTTACCTCTTTATGGGTAAGTTTTTGAAGAATCTCATAGTAAGGCATTACAAATCCTGACTAAGCCTGTTAAGTTGAATTTTGCCTTCATCGTTTTACAGAATGCAAAAATTTGTTTCAAAAAATAAATAATGTCATCATATTTATCATCATATTTCTCCAATTTCCATTTTACATCTACTATCTTGATCATTTATTGGGTCCAGTTAAAAAATCAATATTCGATTATCCAGAAATCTAAAAAATCTATAAATACCTATTTTTTAGGTAATATCAGGCAAGTTATATGCAGGTCCTGAGGTTGATGTCTGGTCGTGCGGAGTAATTCTATATGCTCTCTTGTGTGGCACACTGCCCTTCGATGATGAACATGTGCCGACACTGTTTAGAAAAATCAAATCTGGTATATTCCCTATACCTGAGTACTTAAATAAAAGTGTAGTGAACCTACTGTGTACCATGTTACAAGTTGATCCGATGAAAAGAGCAACTATTGAGGATGTGAAGAAGCATGACTGGTTCCAGAAGGATCTCCCTGAATATTTGTTTCCATCTCCTGTTGAACAGGTAAGCTATTACTATGAATGTTCCATATTGATTTTGATCTTATCCGATGAGTCTTATAAAGATGTAATAGAAACCTTAGATCACTGAATTTAATATTTGCTTTACAATATTGTCGAAAATATTTTGTAACTTGTAATGAGCTTAATGCTATGATATAAGTTTGTGATAAAATATTATTATATCTTTTAATCAAGATTATTATATGTTATAATTATGTTTGTCAAAATTCAGACTCAATTACATTAAAGTCACGAATTTTACTAAAATTGTCAGTTCTTGTGTATATTTTTTTTATTATTCACAAATTAATAATCTTACACAGATATAAATAAAACAATGGCATTATTACTTCCATTCAATATTTTATTGCCCAATTATATGCCCAATGTCAGTGATATCACACATTAATTACCGACCAGTGTGTAAAGTGTCTACTAAATGATTTAAGAAACAAACAGTATATACTTTAATGACTATGACCTTGTATGTTTAGTGATATATATTTCACACACATGAATACAAGTGCCTATACATAGGTATATAATTATCTTCAAAGTTCGAGTTTTCATTTAATTAAGGTATGATTTATTATTAAGACAGCTTTTTATACACTCATTGTATTATAAAAATATCTAACGCAAAAACCTGATGCTTCGTTATGTATGTATGCATTTAGTTTAACCAATTATTATTATAATTTTACAAACATGTTAAGTCTGTAATGTTAAATTATTTTGACACGGTATATTTTGTCTACCCCAGAATATACGTGATTATAAAAAGAAAGAAATTACAGTTGGAGGACCCCTGTCAGGAACGACGTTCCTAACTAAAGGGTTTTTGTTAAAAAAAAAATAATAAACGGTTTTTCTCCAATTCTGAATGTAATTCAAAATGAAATCTCTATATTTTATTTTTTATTTTACATTATTTTTTCAAGGTAAATAAACGAATGTAAACAGTAAATGCTTGTATCAAGTTATACAATTTCATCAACTTTTCTAAATCTGTATTACAGACTTTTGCTGTCGTTTTCATTTATTAAAACTTAATTGTAATAATAAAACAATATTTAAGTATGATCTAATACAAAAAACACAATTAACAAATGCGTTTTCATAAAATTCCCACGTGTCTGTGATCACCCTATGTTGAGGTTATATGATAAAAAGAGACAGAGACACAGAAGGAGAGAAAGAGTTGCGCACCCGACTGCGCAGTCGCCTGCTCTTGTACAAACATTTTTGTAGTAGGCTCGATAAACGCCCGCACACACACACACGCGCACACACACACACACACACACAAACACTCACGGCATACGGCATTTCGTTACGTTACTATTTGTACTAAATCGCGCTACCCGAAAGCCGCGTTAAGGAACTGCGTTCCAATAATAATTATAAATGTCAACATTTTGAAATATTGTATGGCTGAACAGGACAGCAGTGTAATAGACACAGAAGCGATAGCCGAGGTATGCGACAAGTTCAACGTGAAGGAGCATGAAGTGCACAACGCGCTGCTCAGCGGCGACCCGCACGACCAGCTCGCCATCGCCTACCATCTGATCATAGACAACAAGCGCATCGCAGACGAGGCCGCCAAGGCTGAAATCAAGGACTTCTATGTCGCTAGTGAGTTAAATTCGTTAATACACAATAGAGCAGTATCCTAACAATAGACCAAAATTTCCTTTGATTACAAGGCTAAAAAAATAATTTGTTTATGTGTATAATATACATAAACAAAAGGAAATCAAAAGGAATTCAGATGTAATATAGATTTTATTTGAATGTAAATGAGAAATTTGTAATATTACTTTGTTGCACTTAATATTTAAGCAATGTATTGGATTGTGTTCAATCTGTTCTTGTTCTAAGTGGAGCATCACTCTTGGTATTGATGGGACAAGAATAGTTGGTAACCATTTCGTTAAGTATCTTTGTCCCGTGCACAGGCAGCTCCCCGCCCGCTGCGGCGGTGGAGAGCGCGCGCCCCCACCCCGAACGCATCGCACCCCTGCGCGACAAAACTTCCCCCGCCGCGCAGCCCCTTCAGGACAAGACACAGCGCGGGACACCTGTCAAGAGGTGATCTGTCAGTGTTGCTAACTCCGCGCGTACTCCGTGGTTCGCAGACCACAGGTGCTCGCACCTGCCCGTAGGCCGCCAGGGCATAGACAGACCGCGTCATACCGCGATCTATCAGAACCCGGTTTAGTCACCTCTTACGACACCCTGTATACCGGCACCGGGTTGATTAATGTATTCTTACTCTTTTTATCACACTCCTTAAATCTATCAAATATGTTTCACATGTCCACATACCTAGTCAATGAGTTTATAATGATAAATGTTTTCTCTCCTAGTGACACTACTTAGTCAGGTATTTGAATTCAACATACTCCTCTGCGCGATATGCGACGAGGATAAAAAACTCAGCTTTGCAATACACAAAAAATATATATTCCAGAGTCCCTGACAGACTATGTGTAAAATTATAAAGTAGAAAAATAGTCATAACCTTCAAATATATTTACAAATAAACAATATTTTCATTGTTACTTATAGATATTAATGATAATTTAATATGCAAAAAGCAGACGCTTGTGGTGTTACAATAAAATGTGTAATATTTACATGTGTTTGCAGCGGACACTTTTCGGCCTATATCAGTTTATGCGCACCATTGCAGCACAACATTTATACTTTGCAGGGCTAAATGGCATTTGGGAATCAGATCTCAAAGTAAGCCAAACGACATCATGCTGGAGGTGTTTCGAGCCATGAAAGCACTCGATTACGAATGGAAAGTAATAAATCCATATCATGTGCGGTGAGTACAGCTGACCGTTCGAAATGTTCGAATTTTTAATTTGCAAATAAATGTTAAATATTTTCCATTGCCATTTATTCTGTTGTAATATATTAACAATGCCTATTAGTAACCTATAATCGAATTTCTATATGGTGAAAACTATACTCACTGACAAGTTTCTATTACTCTCTTAAAATGGCGGAAAAACGATATCAACAGCGTAGAAAAACCTCTACTATACATGTTATGGCTTATCTTAAATGTTATATGAATAAAAAAAAAAGTATTTTTAGGTTTTTTGCAGGCTAAATGAATATATTCAACCAGTGTTTTAGTTGTAAAATTATAACCTATTTCTATTTTCAGAGTGCGTACACTAAACAAAATGACAGACAAACACGTGAAGATGTCACTGCAGTTGTATCAAGTCGATTACAAGTCGTATCTTCTCGACTTCAAGTCTCTGTCGGGGGAGAGGGAGGACCCGGAGGAGGAGCTGCCGTCGCCGCTGACGGCCGCGGTGCCACCCGTGAGCACACCGACACACAGCCAGGGACATCACACCATGGAGTTCTTTGAAATGTGCGCGGCTCTCATCATACAGTTAGCGCGGTAACTTTAACCGGCACAACTAGCCAAAGAGCAGGCCGTGTTTGTTGTCTATGAATGAAAGGCAAAAGTTAATCGTTAGGGGTGTGCCTAGACATAAAGGGCTTTAATATGTTTTCGCCAACATATATCACATAGAATCGTGTTGTATAGTTTTGTGTAGATATTTCGTCATGTGTTGCAATTTTAAAAATCTATTTCTGTCGATTAATTTAAACAAACTGTTACGCGAGCTCGCTGGCTTTGCACACTTTATACTCTTGTCTTGCTTCCACCGTTAAAAATATTATTTTTTGTAGTTGTTTCATCGAACAGCAAATTATTGATGTAACGTGAAACGGAAACCGCAAATACAACGAAAAAAGTTTTAAATATTATTTTTTGGAAAATTCATTTTTAAGTATGTTGTAATCCGTTGTCAGAAACATACTGAATGTGTTATGATAATATGACCAGCCATTTTTGTTTCACGAAACAGTGACAATTTATTAATGGGAAAATGTCTAAAATAGCATTAAAAAGTCGACATGTGTAATAAATAATTTATTTGATGACGTCCTCTAAGAACTATTAAAATATAGACATATTCTATCTGATTATTCGTATATATCAGTAATGGAATAAAATGAATACCTACAATAAAATTACTATATCGATTGACTTTTAATCTCGGTCCATAATTTACGACGACACAAAGGTTAATGTGATTGTCAGACAATCTGGCGTTCTCATTAACTGTCTATGGACAGCCTTGTGATATTGGCGTTTCAAGTCTTCGACATGGTAACATTTAGCAAATCACATTATATTAATTTACGCGGGAAATGAACAAGTAGAGTAGGCGAGCCAAGCAAATAGTCATCTCGTCGATAGAGAGAAAAAGAGAAGAAATTTGAATTATGGTACTCGTGTCTATTCTCTATTAAAATTATTGCTGTATCTGCCAGCACGCGCGGATCTAGCTTTGGCGCCCTCGCATAGTCGTGATCAAGTCACAAGAAGTTGTAATTTAATTTTTATAATAATAGACACAAGTAAAAAGTACATTTTTGAATAATAAATGTAAGTACGGTACTTAAATACCTAACCTATATTTAAATAACAAAATCAATTTTTCTTCTACGTCTTGTTTTTATGGATGTGGACACAGCCCAGGGGGGGTCATGGCACCCGGCCCCCCGGATCCGCCCTTATCTACCTGCAACTTCGTGTCAATTACTGAAGAAGACAATCAGAAACGATTACACGTTTACCAAATGCGCATGTTCTTTCTCTTTCTTATGGCTCACCTACTCTATCTATAGTATCTCTAGGGAAATGAAACGTCATCACTCGTTATGAGAACGACTTTGTAACTGTTGCCTTGTTTTGGAATTCCTTACGGTACTCGAGATCGCGTTGGTGGACTGCTACTGCTGTTAGTATATAGTTGCCCCAAGTTATGGTCCAATTAATTGGTATGATATGAATTATAATGCAATAATTAGTTAGTTCGACGTCTCGTAACCGACACGTTGATTAAATAATTCGACACAGATGGAGCTATAATATATATTAATACATTGTGCTGATTATAGCGCAGTATGTATGTATATTAATACATTATAACAAACTACCACAAACGGTAGCTGTACTATAATACTGTGCGGTCATTATCTGCGCATGAATATATTTTGTTATCACAAGATATGTCCATAGTATACCTGTCCATATATTTTGACGACGTAATAGCGATAAATATTATAGCATCGCGTGTGAACAATAGAGCGTTACTGTAGAACATAAATTACAACAGGGGTTTCAAACTCGTGGCCCGCGACGCAAAGTAGAAATGAATTAGGTGAATACGAAACGAAACCAACATATACAATTTTATTATAATATGCGTATAATATTTTCTAATTGATTTATTAGTGTTGGTGGTACACACCTTTCGTGCTTCGTCCAATAAAATTTCTCCTGAAATAGCAAGGATGGTATCAGAAAAGACGTCAAGTATCAGGAGAAAAACAATAATTTAACTTTATATATGTTTATTACAATGTACTAGTCAAAATAAAAATGTTTGTTACTAGGAACATTGTTTTTTTGCGGCCCACCTAAAGCTAAGCATTGTTTATTCGGCCCAAGTCAGCTTTTGAGTTTGACACCCGTGTATTGCAAAGTATTGTAATAACGTAACACGACTGGCGTAACAATATACCTATATTATAGCTCCGTCTGTGCCGATGCACTAACGGTTGGTGGACAGTATTGAGCGTGCCACATTCATGGGGAAGTGGGAACATGTATATAATTATTAATGGTGTTTGCAATGCGACCGTCGCGGCGGCGCGGCGTCTTACCAAAGAGATAATAAGTGCCTTTCGTAACACGTAAGTCAGATTGTGTTTATAGCACAGGTGTAGTTAGTTATAGTGATAACTATGTGTATTTAATGTTATTGTACTTACTTAGTTAATGCTTGAAGCGTACACACCATGGCGCTTGTGCCGGGCAAGAAAAATAATATAGTATTTATAAACAATGCCAATGTTACAATTAAGTGGTGGCTGAATCCAGTTATCGGCGTGCGAGACTGCTAGCTAGAGTGTACCGGATCATATGTTATATAGTCAGGTCGTGTCCTTTACGGGGTAGGCAGAGAACTTCTAGTGCCAAATATCTCTATCCATACAAACCTGCTGTACTTCAACATTAAACATTCACATATTATAATCATATTATTTGTTATACTTATTAACGAAGGCCACACTTAATGGCTAGAAGCATTCTCTACCAATCACTTCATGATGAAAATGAAAATATCCGGTAGGTGACAACAACTTGGAGAATTGTACATGTGACACTCGGATGGCGACTCAGACACAAACACTTCTTGAATGTATTCCTAATCACTCACTGTTTGTATATACAGTCTTCGCACTATTTCACAATACTCTGGTTTCAGCTACCATATTAAACAAATTATCCATAAACTAGCTATTAAAATTAAACCTTGTACCTAATAGTTATTAGGCCACAAATATATATTTATATGTAGGTTGTCCACAAAGCTGTGGTCGTGGACTTCATATATACATAGATCGGTCCCTCCCAACATTATGTATACATGTAACTTATTATGTAATAATCATAAGTTTGAAAACACGTACTGGATAAATTGAAATGCCCACACATGAAGACAATATTATATAATCAGCAATAACATGGTGAAGGAATACTTTTAAATTGCGTTTGTTTTATTATTTTATTTAGTCATTATTTATATAGTGTAGTAGTTATTGTTAAAGCATACTATTAATGTTGAATAAAAAATAAAGGGTATGTACAAAGAACAAGTGTACAGCTTTACTTGTAAAGGTGCAATGCCAGTATTACATCGGATGAAAGAAATTCCCAATAAATTAACACTGGAAAATTATAGCACCTCGTTTTATTCATTTATGGCTAAGAACAAAAAATAAATAAAAACACACTGAACATAAAATACTGTAATTTATTACAGATCTAAGTTTGTTTAAATTTAAAAAGGGAAAAGGCTGAGTTCGATCATTCTCATTATGTTCACCGAGGTTGTAATCTCAAGATGCTTAAATAAATAAGTTACAATAATTAATATTCACGATCAAGTTATTTTACCTTAATGGTGACAAATCTATGTATTAACAATTTTCTAGTGATATCCATGAACAGTAGACTAGCTCAAAATGGAAAACATCAACGTTCAACATTGTGATGTTCCATAAATGATGGATTTTCTGTGCTGGGGGACACATTAAATGTCACTTTGGAAGACCTTCCGGTAACTGACAATTAGGCAATGAAGTATCAACAGGCCAGGGTCTTTTGGACGAGTAATAATCTGACTGATCAGGTATTTTTTTACAGCTGTATAGCAACAGTAGGAGTCAGTCATATCTGGTAGACCATGTGTCGTCCACTGGAAAATGGGGCTCATGCGGCGGCCGAGGGTGCCACGGGTGCTCCGTCGTCAGGCTTGCTCTCCAGCGAGAAGGGCGGGATTCGGCAGTCGAAGGTGTACCCGTCCTCGCGCTCCATCCGGAATGTGCCCCTGTACATGAAAATAGATCTCTTTACTATCCATCATTTAAAACATAATCTGTGCATAAAGTGAATGTCATGTTTCAGAGACAAGTCTTTCATCCTCATGTTTAATTGGGTGTAGGGATTATAGTCAGAGAACTCAGAACACCTTAGATTAATACAAATTGGCTGTGACAATGGCCCACAATTTTCATCTCTTAAGTGAAAACTCAAAGCATCATACACTTGCAACAGAAACGCTACAAAATAAGTACTGCTACTTTAGAACACATATTGTATGCACCTTCATTCACCGTTCTATATCGGTTTAAAAATAATATCACCTCAATCGAATAAATGTAGCCAGTTAACCTCAGTGGGGGAACAAGGTAGCCTCACTGGCGAGTGCGACAGGGCGGCGGTGGGCACACAAGGAGCTAGCACAGAGCGTGCAGCGAGCGCGGACTGAGGGCGCACCACATGTGTCCGCTGGGCGCCTGCAGGCTGACGTGGCTGCTGTACTGGAAGGCGGGCGCGTGGCGCGCCAGCAGCGGCTCTTGCCCCACCACGCCGCGCCCCCGCACCGTCTCCAGCGTGCCGCTCAGCGAGAAGATGCGCCAGTGCCGCTCGCGCAGCTGCACCGCCGCCGCGCCCAGGTTCTCCAGCCGGATGCAGTAGCGCCACTGGCCCCGAACGTTATACATCATTTTACATCGAACATACATATACGAACATATACGAACATTTTACGATCGAAGCGTCAAAAGTTCCCTCGACGAACGAGCGTGTGTTAACGTCTTTATTTCATTAAAAGAAAAGGCGAAAGAAGTGTATGGAAATAGACGTGTAGGGCATGTATGCCTTGATAAAGATAATTTCGAAGAAATAACTTGATAGAATTTCGCTCACCCAGTACACGGCCGAGTTCTGCGACTCCCGGCTGCCCATGTAGAACGGTATGACGGTGACGCGGACGCCCTCCGTGGTCTCCCGGTGCACGTCGCTCAGCTCCAGCCACGGGTGGTTCTTCTTCTGCCAGGCGCGCAACGTCTCCTGCGCTATGAAAGGTGGGTCTGAAATGAAACAATGAAAATTTCAAAATCAAGGAATATGCATTATTACTACATACAATAGAATTATTTCTCTAATGCTTGATTTATCATATTTAATGACTCCTAAGTTGGTCAAGTGATTGCCTAGCAAGAGTAGCTACAGATCAAGAGGTCCTGAATTTGATTTTGATTTGAGTACTATTGGGTATTTCGGAATCAGAATTCCTTGTAGACACTTGAAATTTGTTTGTACACCTGGGATATGGCAACAGGCTTACCACCGATGCCATGATATGCCATTATAACACAACCGGTGAATTGTGACAGTGTACTACAGTCCTCTATCTCCTCACGGGAATACAAGTGTGCTGTTATGTGATATATAGTTAATATTATTGAACCTAACGCTCATCTTGCTTGTAAATATCACATAAGGGCAATTATAAATCACCTTTATCAGGATTGTGCATAAGGAACTTATCAAACAGTTCATGCTGCAAGGGCACTCTTTCCACCGAGGTGTATGGTATAATGTCCTCGTGCGCCACATAATCCAGTCCTGGGATGGCGTACAGGCTGCGACTTGACTCTTGGTTGCCCAGGAAAGTTACAGCTTCAGTCTGAGCTCGCTAAAAATTGAAATATACATAGTGATACAAGAGATAGAAACACTAATCTAGTAACAAACCTACTATACAATAACTGTTGTCAAAATGAACACTTTTACAAATTTCTCATTAGCACATTGAATAGATTCACTGAAGAATGTCATAAATTTATTTATTATCAGAAAAAATATGAATGAAATTATACATTCGATGTATTAGAAAATATTGTTATCAATACTAAATCATCACAATACTCCCAAATGGAGTAGGCAGTATAGGAACAGTAATATTCACTAATGACTGTTATCAGAAACAGTATCATAGTGGAGCTACAATGGTGTGGTTACATACATACATATCTTTACACCAGGTACATGAAGGGGTGGGCACTAGGCAGAGAGCAGTGAGTGCACAATGTCTTCATTCTTACAGAATATCCTTATCCTCACAAAGGTGCTGCTTACGACAGGTCTGTAAGAATGAAGATATTTGGCACTCAATGTGCTCTGCCTACCCTGTAAGGGACCTGGCGTGAAGATATATACTTATGGTGCAACTTAAAATATGAACTTTCGATTTTCCTTATTTAAACCTCTAATTCTAAGTAATCATATTGTGTTCTGTTATCCACAGTATCTTATACACTGTAGAACAATGTATCTCTCCATTATGAATAACAATATATAATGTTATATTTACCAAATAAAAATGTACATTACAAGCATTATTATTATTATATCACTATGCCAAGTCTCTAACAAGGTAGGCAGAGACACCAAATGCTAAATAACTCTAACCCTATGTACCTCCTGGGCTTCTTATATATTCATACATTATTATATTGCAATGAAGATGGGAGAAAATAAATGTGTTATTCATTAAATACAATTGCATGAATTTTTGCTTTACCAACAGTTTTCATAAACATGGTTAGAATGTTTCCAACAAATTGTAAGATTTCATAAACCATACAACATAAAAATGTATATTGCAACATTGACAAATAAAATTCATTAACATGATTTTATCTATGAAACTATGTATATTAAAATTAATTTATCAAACTATGAAAATTAAGTTTCAAAATACATATCCTAATTCACACACACTATTTTGAAGTGTCTTAACCAACATACATTTTCAACATCATCCACACTTTTATCACCCCACTACTGGACACAAGTCTTCTGTTAGCACAAAAAGAGTTAAGGCCCCAGTCTGCCAATCTGACCACACTTGGTAGATTCCACTCAAGAATATTATGCAGAACTCTGAAGTGTGCAGAATTGCTCATATAATTTTCCTTTACAATTTAGGAAAATTATGTTTCCAATTCAAATTCAAAGGTCATTTATTCAAAATTGGTTCCTTAGAACACATTTTGTACATCAAAAAAAAACTACCACTGCTTCGGAAAATGCCTCGCTATGGAGAAGAAGCGGCGAAAGAAACTACATAGGTGTGTTACTGCATCTTTTAAAATAAGCTCTTATGTATAAATAAAAATAATAATAAATTTTGAGCCTAGAACAATAACAACTCATTTCCAAATGTCTATGTCTTGCATGCATGTCTATGTCTTGCATGTAATTTGCAATCAAATAATAGACTTTCTGACATATAATCAAAGCTTACTGAATTTCTTGAATTTACAAACTGAAAAATTTACCGCATCATTTAGTAGTTTGTTATAAAAGCATATATTTTGACCTACAAATGAGTTTGCAGTATTGATAACCTGATAGTTTGAAATTCAGCCACTCACATATGAGGGGCCCAGGTTCAAATCCTGGCGCTGAACTCTTTACAAAATGTGTGTTAAAATTAAATATCATTCACTATAATGGAGTAAAAAACATGAGGAAACCTGCACACTTCATAGAGAATAAGTTCTATATGGCGTGTGAAGTCTGCACACCCTCACTTGGTCAGTGTGGCAGACTATATCTATGGTCTTAACCTTCTCATTCTGTAAAGAGACCTGTGTCCAACAGTGGAGGTATATAAAGGGCCAGAAGAGAGAAATAATAATAAGAATATCTTAGAATATCTCCACAAACAACAGTACCAAAAACACTTACTGTGTCTACTAATAGTACTAATAAGCCTGTTAGTATGTTACTCACATTCACTCATGTTTAATGTGTTGTATGTATGTATGTTCTAAAAGTCAAATGTCAAAGCAAGTGCTGTGAAATGATTATTCCAGCAAACATAATATACACTGACTCTTTCTTTTAAACAAAGTAAATGTTAATCAAAAATAAATTCACGAGCATTCCATTAATCATGACAAATTTAATGTACATTTTTCTTCCATTCTGGTCTCATGTCGATGTTTGTTTGCACAGACAAAAATAATTCAATAACTTTTAGTATTGACAATTTTTTTTAGTCTTATTGTAATGTAAGATTTATGGAGTAAGCTAAAACTTTGAATGTTCACATAAATTACATAAGCTTTGCACAAAATGCCTCCAATATCTAAGCTTAAAATATTTCATGATGGAAAAAAATGTATACATGTATTATAAAAGAATGATGAGGAATATAAAATATATAAAAAATAAACAAAAATTAGCAATATAGTGAGTGTGAGTGTGAATCTTGGTAATCAGTCCAAAAAATAATATTAGAAGTTTTGTTTGCTCTTTGCATACTGTAGTGACATTCTGCTATAAAATATATCATTCAAACATTGTTAAATTATTTATTTTATAGTTGTTCAAAATGTTTACTATGAATGACAGTGATAACTTAATGACATCAACATGCTATGTGAAATTTTAAGTAGTAAGGCAAATATTGTTTAACCATTTCAGTTATACTTACTATGTATGGTGCATCTCTTGTGTCTATTAGCACCTGGTAGAATGTATGTGTCCTGCCTTTGACTTCCTTACCGACGTTTGATAGAGAGTCTCCAGAGGATTCTCCCGAGGTGCCAGATTCCGAGCTTTCCTTCTTATTGATAGCATCTCTATCGTAGACCCGAGCCAGCCACGGAAACAATATTACTCCTCTATATCCAAATACTTTGTGTAAAATAAGCTGACCGGTGTCGTATTTGCCAGAAGTTTTTGGAGGTTCTAATTTACCTACTTCTGCCAATCTGTTAATTGAAAAAAGAATAGAAATGAAAGGTTATGTACGTAACATGATAAATTCCAAAAACTAAAATGTAACCAACTCACCTTGTATAATGTGCTACATTAGTTAATATAATTCTAGATGCTGTTAATCTTAATGGATTTGTGGGAACAAATCTTAACAATATCTCCATTTTCTCATTTTAAAATATTTTTTTTTCGTATTATGTTTTTAAGTATTGTTTGACAGATGTGACATTAAGTGATTAAGTTCGTAATCTGCCAAAAATTACTAATGTTTACCCATTTCTCTATACTAAAATATTTGATAATATAAAAGATTAAAATTAAATATATCCCTGACAATATTTAATATGCTATAAAACTATAGTATATTTAATTAATTTCTTAATTTAAGGAAAACTATTATTTAATAACCTTGTGCAGTTAACGTTGGGGCCTTTTTCAACATAGCAACCCTATTTAAAACATTACTAAAGACGGTACTTTGGCAGAGGCATTGACATTCACCTTCATTAACCCTTAATCAAACAAACTTTATTTTTCGAGTAATTTGAAATCTGTTCACGGCTTTTAGGTAAGTGGGTGCCGTAGATTTCGAAAAACAACTCCTTTTTTTTATAAAAAGGGGGGAAATGGGG
>DWFO01002168.1:0-14229 GCA_018246595.1 Mimoniades nurscia nurscia | reverse complement strand
TGGTGAAACGTGGGAATGTTCTACATTCCTCTGCCTACCTCTTCGGGGATTACAGGCGTGAAGTTACTTTAGAAAATTTAGTAGTGCCCGACCCGGGAATCGAACCCAGGACCTCCCGTTCCGCAGTCGCGCTTACAACCAACACGACCAACGAGGCAGTCAATTCTTTTTATAATTTCCAATTATTGTACCCGTACTTTTTATTAACACGAAAAACACTGCAAAGAGAAAAAAAACATATTTGTAAGCTTGTCAATCTGCCATGTTATTTTAATCAGCAAATTGATGGCATGTACGAATAAATAAATTGTATATGTAATATACGATTATCGCTACATCCGGTTGAATGCCAGTTACCTGTCTGGCCTGCCGCAGCCTGTCGCCCAGCGCAGACACCCTCGCGTCCTGAGAGCCCGTCATCACTTCCGGGTTGTACTTCTGATCGCTCAGGGAAGCCGACGCAACCAGCGCTTTTGTATACCTGTTTAGTACATATAAATTAATACTGCTAATACAATTACTAATGACTCATCGGAGTGTACGACATTCTTCTGCCTACACCTTCGGGGGAAATACAGGCATAATGTCACTTTACAATAATACACATATGTACATACGAGTATATGTCTTAATTACACAAATATGACAAAACTTATGTAGTTACAGGCGCGATTTTGCTACATGTTTTTGTAGAACGAGAGACAAAGTGAACGAAAATTTCTATCGTTTCATGAAACAAATTTCAACGTAACGTACAATACAATTGTTTTGTATTTGTATTTGTATTGTACAGAATTTTAGAGAAGTCGAATGTATGTAATGTGTATGACAGATTCCATTCGGTAATATGCCAAATATATCCATCGTTACAGAGCTAATTACTTATTTGAACATGCCATAGAAGAGACTTACTCGCCAACACCCTGCCCATTCCAGCAGTGTTCGTTCCCTTCGCTGGCGACGTCCACCTCGTCGCAGATTCTGTCCGCTATGTTTCCGAACAGCTTCTTGCTGGTGGCCAAGGTCGCGGCGAACTGCAGCAGCTCCGTATCGGGCGGCGGAGCGCGCAGAGCATCGCGCCTGGTCGATCCAGGTGTTGGGGTAGGCGAGGTCAGTGTCGGCGAGTCCAGAGTAAGCGGTTGGCCACATTCCTGCCGCACCTGCATACAAATGTAAATGGTCAGGTTTGTAAATTGGTCGTGTCGGGTCTAGCATAAATAAATAACAAAAACAAGTATTTGTAAAGTGGCATAACAAATTATCATTTCCGGAGTAAATTAAAAATTCGTCAGTTTCAAATATTTTTGCAACTGTTGCTGTATCTTATGTTGATGGTCCAAAACAAATAAATAAATGTCACTCTAAGTTCCTTACGCAGAGATATTTCAGTGTCGAATAACACTATCACGTTTACGTGAAATAGATAACAAAAATAGCCATAGAAATGTATAATAATATAAATATGATATTGAAGCTACCTCGCCGTGCTGCACGCACGGTGGAGTGATTCCCGAAAGCAGACCAGCCCTGTCCCTAAAAGCCTGATCCGCGCTGGACATTTAATTTAGATTTAAAAATCGGGACGTCTAGCAACGCTGCTCGAGTTGCTTGATATATATAACATTTACATTTACAATCTAGCAATTTAAATAACAACTGGAATATATTCTATTCGTATATAAAACTTTGTGAACTAGTTGGTAATAACATTATGAACTCTCGGTCTCTCCGCTCGCGGGTTGTACACACGAATGTGCTCGTCTGATACTGACGATTTTAAGTTTTGTTTGTATGTGGAACGTGACGCTCATATTTTCACATTCAAGTAATAATTTTCTCTTTATACTGTTATAGTACACGTGAAAATTAGTCATGTGTGGGTGTTTGTGTATGTGTGTGCGCGCATGCATGTGTATATGCGTACGAAGTTCTGTGTGTGTGTGTGTGTGTGTGTGTGTGTGTGTGTGTGCCAGTGCGTGTGTGCGCGTCTGTGCGCGCGTACGTGTGTGTGTGAGTATATGTGTTAGCATCGGTGGTTGCGTGTGTGTGTTATAGCAATATTCCATACAAGTAGAGAACTCTATATCCAATAAGTAATATCGCGCCAAATTATCATTCTCCGTTCTGACTTGCAAATAGCCGCGTTTGAAACTGAATGTCTTAACTGCTAAGGAAAGGCTAGTAAGATGTCTATCGAAGCCATTAGCCGAGCACTTGTTAACTATGTCTGCATTTTGAAACTGTTTCATGTTGATAAAAGTATCAGACTAGCTCGATAATTGGGTCTCATTATTTTTATTTAAGTCCTACAGCTTGATGTAAGATTCTAACAGGTTGCGGAGCTTATGAACTGAGCCCTTTTCATTCCGAGAAGACACATACATATATCCAATAGTCCAGCTAGTAAAGGTTTCACGAAGATGATCATTTTAAAATTTATCGTACATAAATTGAATTATATTTTAATATATAATTAGGTACTTATGTAATTCCGTTATATGTGTCTATGTATCTACAAATTAAAGATTTTCACTTGCGATTTTATACGAGTAACTCAGTATACATATAAAGAAAACAAATTAATATTTCCTACACACACTCATCTATTTTAGACACACACTGACACATATCTCTAACGAACCTATTTAAGACGTACATCGCGGAGCGCACGTCCTTATAATATGATTTAGAGTCGTATATTTCATTCGGAAACATTTTCTTATATCCTAAAGGGTATTATTATTACTTTTGTCACAATCTCATTTAGAGACACGTTCGTACTATTGCGTCGCAGAACACGACATTGGCGGGAAACGAAACTTTTTCTAGAACACGGCGCGACAGCTGTCCGCCACAATAAAAGTTACTCCGTCTCAAGAATCCAGTACTCGTTGTAACCCTTTCCAATTTCGTAACTATTTTTATACGCATCTAGTTTTAGGTAAGTGAAATAAATCTTGTCGAGATTCGCAACAGGACACAAATTACTGTTTCAATTAACGCAGCCCGCTTCACAAGCGCACCGCGGCGCGCAGAATTTTTTTGTGTGTGCGTATTTGCGTCGCTTCGTGTACGTTCTTTTTTTGAATAATTGCAACGTATCGTCGTATTATACGGGTGTAAGTGACTATGCCTATTTGCAGTCGTCGCGCGGAGCTCGGCGGTGCTCGTCGCGGTTTATTTGCGTGTGTCGCACGTCGCTAAGGCCGTTCACACTGACCGGACGGTGCGTTCGCGGCGGGCTATTTCCGCGCAAATGCCACAGTCTCGCGCAGCGGACACACCGTCTACCTATCACCAACAAATTATACAACTATGCTCCAAGTTTGAGTCTAGTATCCAAGCTTCTCAGAGTGAGAGAGTTAAGGGGCACAGTCCGCCACATAGGCCAAACACTGGTTGGCAAGCTTCGCACGCTTCACAGAACATTTTAATTTTAATTATTTGTTCATAGCGTAATTAAAATTACCGGCTTACTTTCAATGATACATTCAGAATAGCAAGTATGTATGCCACTTCGCTGCTATCGTCAGGATGGCATATATAAGCTCCAATAGATCTGAAACTAGTAAAAAACCCCGAAATTAAAAAAAATATGTAAGATAGTTCCCCAATATCGTGACTCTACAAAACGACTAACTATTACAAAATGATAATTTCACCTATTGCGATCAATTCCTTGATACTGTAATCATATACATACAATTATAAACACACAAGAAACATTTAATATCCATATCGGGTTAGATATCTGTCTTCATGGCATGTGACGTCATAGAATATCATTAACACCGTATTGATTCATTATTCGCTTCTTGTCTGGCGCCTGGTATCGTTAGCGTAGGTCCAATTACACGTAAATGTCAGATTGGTGCGTGTAGGATCATGTCATTAATTGAAATAGGTGGAGCGTTAATGCGATTATGTGGCAATATTTCAGATTATACCTACACATCATTTCACGCCACGTTCCTTATGGGCTTGCAGAGAGCACTGAACACCGAATATGACTTTATTTTATAACTTTTAATACGCACCATGTTTATCTTTCGACTTTTCTGTTATCCCCATTTACTATACTTTAATATTATAGGTGAAAACTTGTAAATGGGTGTCTTATGCTTCCTTATTTCTTTGTTATGCTTTGTACTAGCTGTAAGTTTTCCAAATAAATAAATCTCTTTCCTTAAAGACCTGCCGCGCTTCTACATTTATCACTCTCTTCATACATGCACGCATGTTTCGGAGATTTTTTAGCATATCATTTTAAGTTTATGCAATTCTAAGTGCTGTTTATTACCTACTATGCTAATTAGTACCTACTATAGTTTTTTTTTCTCCGTTCAGTTTGGGTCATAAAACGTCGGAGCGGTGTAGCGAGTAATTTGCTCTCTCTCCCACTCACGGGCCTTATGAGCGGGCATAGTGATGTGCATTATTGCTGTCAATAAGCGTTATCGATAGTGTATTTAGTTTTGTCATTAGACTAAATAATCATTGTGTCATTAAAGAAAGGTGGGTGTGTTTTACATTCCTCTGTCTACCTCTTCGGGGATTACAGGCGTGATGTTACTTTAATTGTATGATGAAATACTGCATATAATAAAAATATGGGCGTTGGCGCCTTAATTTATTTCTTGAAGCGAAATATTACTTAGAGATCTGAATTTTTTAACAAAGCCAGTAATGACTGGCGTTGTTTTATTATTACTATTCGCAGTCCGCTCGTCCAGAGCGGCGTCAATTTGAAAATGCGTAACGACATTTTGCGAATTGTCAAACAAGGATTTGCTTTCACATTTCAAGCTGTTGAATAAGTTATGACACGAACCGAGTTCGCGTAGTGGTGCCTTTTGAAACATTACGTCACAGGCGAAGCTATAATATATATTAATATCTATTTTATATCTAATATATATTAATATCAATATATATTATGGCAAACGAACATAAACAGTAGCTATGCTATAATATTATATATTATTAGGGTCATTATCCGCGCAATAATATGTATGTATGTCCTGCTATACCGAGATATGTTTCGCTATATCTGTTCACATATTATGAGGATGTAAGAAAGCGGTGTATATTATAGCTACTCGTGCGGTCACTCGAGCGTTAACTATGATAATATATTGTAATATATCGTAATATGGGTCGCTATAATATATTATAGCTTAATTGGCGAAGACCTTTACGGTGGTAGGACGCCAGGTGAGATGCTTGGGTTCGATTAGATCGAGTGTTGAGGAAATATCTCCGTAATCATAAACTGAAAGTTTACAGACAGCGCTAGTTCAATAATGCATTGACTTTCATATACTGCTTTGTGATAATCAGCTCGTTCTATATTATATACCCTACTAGTATATATGTATATGTATGTATATTTGTCACGTGATTTGGATTCGTCGGATTTACGAGCTGAAGCAGCAAGTATTTATTTATTCCAAAGCAATGCTTTAATAATAATAAGAATAATCTTTATTTCGGACTCCAGTTTTTTGTAATAATCCATAGTGTTAGCTTAAATCTTATACCTAATGTTAGCACAAATTATTATTTTGAAACAATATAATATTAAATTCATTATAATATGTTAAAAAAATATATATTTTAAGCCGTACACTGTACTTTTACATAATTACCGTATATGTGGTACAATGGCTGCGAATGAAGCTTCTTTTCTTCTAACATAAGCTCAGTAAATATGATATGACCCCGTTATACAATCTATGGAGAGGTTTTTCACGGAACAGTTATTAAGTTGATAAAACATTTCCAAATAACGAAGCCTATCTGCCCGATGGAGGCTTCGTGCAAAGTTCTGAAGGGAGGCGGGATCCCGCGAAACTTTGTTCGCGAGTTAAGTGAAAGCTAATTTGTTCCTCATTGGCCTTTTTCATGAAACGAAACATTAACAAAACTCGTTTCCAATCAGACCGCGGCGCTGGAAAGCTATTTACCGAATGAACTGGCAGTTTAACTTTGAAGGCTTAATGCTAATCAGATTCAGACTGCTTTGTTGCACGAAGTCGGTTTTATGAAATGTAATTATCACAGTTATGCAATTTAATTGCGATGAATTGGACTTAGCTTAGAGTGATATGTATTTTGTGTATTGAATGTCGCTAACATGCCTTCGATTAGTAGGATAAACTATGGTTTTACTTTTATATATGTATATTTCACATTTAAAACTAATAAATACTCGTACAAGTCCGTATTTAAAGCCCAATATAGATATGATATGTATACAATGTGACATCTATATAATGCTCCATGAATAACTACACTTTTATAATTTTAAATACGACCATATAACAGACAATGTCAATTAGCATTTACAATATTAATAAAAATAATTTGTAGCTGTAATAACATAGTAAATATGTTGCCTGAACACTGACAGTTATATTCCAAAGTAAAAAAAAACAACAATATAAAAAAGCCACAAACAATTTCAACGTCCATAAACATCGCATACAAAATAAATTACAATTTGAATAAAGAACAAAATATACTAATTGAATTTACACTTTAATTCAACAATGCTTTTTTAAAATATTCAATTCGTGATTTACAACAAAACAATAAGTTCAATCAATTGACTATTTGTAACTGGTTTTTAAACGAAGCATCGATGTTCTTGAAACAAACGGAGTCAAAGACACATGTGGGCGTTGAATGGTTATAATTGATAAGTATGTATTATATAGATTTCACATCCGGTGTTGCACAAGAACACTGATAATGATCCAATGTTAAATAGCTAATGAATGAACAAAAACTGTGACATCTTTGTCACTGATACGAGTAGATGTTCGAAATTTAAATTGAAGCGGGAAGCAAGTGTCAAATGAATGACTTTTAATCTATAAATTAGTATCGTGTTACAAGACTTTTGTGGTTCGAAAATATTATGATTTAAAAGCTTAACGATCGTATTAAAACAAGAAAAGTTTTTCTTTTTGTAGGTACCATGTCACGAGTTTTATATGTCATATATTATATATGAACTATCAGTATGTAACTGGCAACCCTGTCAACGAGCGCTGATGTTGCCAGATACTGCATATATTTCAACATTGCATATCAAGTTACTAAATCCGTTATCGTAAAGGGCAGTAGTGTATTCGATCGTTAATGATGAAGGAATTAGAACATTTACATATAACATGGAAACCAGAAACAAAGCTGACTAACGACTAACGAACTCTCTGAGGATATACAGACAATTTAGCTTGTGATGGCAACCATAAAACATTTGGCTTTCTATAAGAAGATGCACACAAATTTACATGCAAGCTTTATATTATTAGGTAACATTCCAATGCCAATGCAGTGGAGGCCACTAGTTTAGGATTTAGCACCGCACTCCGGGCTTCCTGGGTACAACAATTGGCGTACCTTTTAACAAATTATACGTGCTTTCAAATTAAATGTGATTTGTTGTAAATATGAAGTACATCGTGAGGAAATATGCGGAGCTTATAGTTCTTCCTAATGTTGTCTGAAGCGGTAAAGTCTGCAAACCTACACTATGTGATAAACTACGACCTTAACTATTCTCACTCTGACAGTAATAAGGAATAGATCCGAAGAATGAAACACAAAAAGCTTTTATAATGATTATGTTGACGTAACAATCTCACAAAACTATCGAAAACATTCCAATTGGCCTTTCCACTACACCGCATTTAATTACAAACTTTTTAAATACATGTATCAAAAAACTGTAATATCACTCCATTTTCTTATTTCCCGTGTACGTATTAACGGAGGACGTGTTCTTAGAATACAACGCATTACATTGTAGTCCAATTTCCTATATAAGCACGCGCTACTTAAGAAATAAAGTTACAAGTTTCGAAAATAAAAGTGGTATTTGGATGTTGTTTTTATTAGTTTCGACTCCATAAACACGAATTGCTTAGTTTGATAGCTCCGAATCGATGGCGTGTCGTAACCTTTACATCGTTTTGGGCAAAGAAATGTTAGCCGTTGTGTGGCAGCCGCCGTTTAGGTGTGGTCGCACTTGGCCAGCAAGCTGGCCCTCACCACCAGCCACAATGGTCTCATACTGGAAACCTTCAGCAGTGGAAGGATAAACAGGTCCACGATGATGTAGTGAGCCCCATCTCTTTAAAGTTTAACAAAATCTAGAAACAAAAGTAAACGTGACTGGTGAAACGTGGGATTATACTACACACGGCCGCCTACCTCTATGGGGATTACAGGCGTCATGTTGGTTTTTTTTTTTAAGTTTTTAAGAACTTTTAAGTCAAACGTAGTCCGGTAAATAATTTAACTGTTTGTTAAAACCTATCAAATCATAAGTTTTTAACTTGCCTACTTTCCTTCTTACTTACTTACCTACCTACCTTAATTTCCTCGTACCTACTTTTAACTTATCTACTATTAGCTCATTGCCGGACCTTAACCCTTCCCTAAGAGCGCAGTTGCGCCCTATCATCAACTTGCCTGCTTTGTAATTAATTTCCAAACCTAATAAAGCGCATTCCAGGATTTCATCTACAGAGAGATATCCGCACCCCGCACTCTCACACAGAAGCTGAGAGCCAACAAACGAAACCGCATCGAATTCCTTCACTCGAGAGAGCGCCATTAAACGCCCAAATGAAAAAGCCATAAAAAATTTACAACAGTAAACATAACCATAACATTGTCATAATCTCTCTATTCTCAGAAAGTTATGGAAAGAATTAATTACCTGACTCATTTATAGCTGTAGAATATTTGAGTGGATAATTATAGTTATATTTTTATATCAGTTAAGCGCTGATGTGGCAATGTCAAACGTGGGCTTGTGTCAGAGGTAAAATGATAAACCAGAGGTCGAAATGTTATTTTATTTGACTCCCTTAATAACAGAACATTATTTATCAAACTGATTTAGTTGAAAAATTCAAATTAATTATATAATGTATGCCTTTTTTCATATGTTTAATTGAATTTATTTCTTAATAATCAAATAATTATATTTGCGTATGAACATTGATTGCTTCTTCTTTATTTTTTATCTAACGTAAAAGGCTGTATTTCGCATGATTACTTAATTTGGACTTTCTTCTAAAAAACTGTGTTTGGTAGATGGCTTATTTATATAAGAACCCAATCAAGTCTTCATTCCCTAAGTGTGCTTTTACAGGAGTGGATTAAAAAAAATCGTTACGAACCAATGCCTAATTTAGAAATTAAAACTATATGTACACTCCGTTAACAACATGAAAGTTAGCTTCTGGTGTATTAAAGGTATAAAATTACAATCAAAATTACAGTCTTAAAGTTACAATCTTTTGTAGTTTTGTAAAAATAAACGTAAATTCGTATTGCACTAACGTGATAATTAAACCCGTATAATATATTCATTCAGTGTATATCTCTCGACCTTTGCTACGCGGACTCTGTATATGAAAATGAGGTATTGTAATGAAAAATCAAACATTTTTATCACTCAAGAAGCGGTAGTAAAACGAATTTATCAAACCAATAAAACTGGTACCGTTTTGAATGCCGCCATCTTCGCGCCCACGCGAGCCGGCCGTCGCCGTGCTACACTAGCGCCACCTACCATTAAAGCTTTCGGGTATTAAGATGTTCATTGCTTAATACGTTCGTTATTAATGAAAAACGCACTTGAAATTATTATAATAATAATATATAGTGACATTATATAAGTAATTGTGTATGTCTGTCTTTTAGGGCTGGATCGATTTTGATTGAATTTAATACGGTTATTATTTGAAAAGTTACAAAAAAGTACGGACTAATTTATATTCTTTCAGCCTGTTATATGATGTTTAATAAAATACTGGTTGATTCCGAGAGATTGGTTTAATTTTTTTAATTTCATCTATGCGTTCAATACAAGTGCACTTTTAGGCCAGCGTGATAAAATACGATCAACATCTTGAGAGAAGAACTATACCCACCATTGGAACGATAAATTGGTTCATAACGTAACGCAACATCACGCCTGCAATCCCAAAACAGGAAGGCAGAAGTGTAGAACACTGCCACGTTTCACCAGTTGCATTTATATGCCACTATGGAAAAGGTGGTGAATCTATTGCCATATACCGAGCACATATTTAGACTCCAAGTCACTATGTATAAGAAAATATAAGTTATGCTGTTTCACTTGGTGCATGGAGTGGGTGAACTCATGGCGAAACACGTTAACAACTCTTCAGCTCTAAAAGAATAGGTTTAAGTATTCTTACATACGAGTATATGCCGGTAGATATTAAGTGTTTATACAAAGTTGTCGATGTAGCCTACTAGTATATGCACTCCGCTCGCATCGCTATCGGTGAAAGCAAAGACGTGGGCGAGGGCTGGTATCGCGTCGGTAACGCTCGACGGTATATAAGATACGACATATCATATCATTGCTTAGTAAGTTGCTAGTGGTGACATGTGGTATTAAGTATTGTTTTATCAATGCATCGCGCATCTATTTATGAAAAATTTACATTTCAACACTACGTATCAATTGATAAGACGTCGTAAAGAAACCCGGACGTACTAGAATTATCCATTATGTTCTCGAATGATTTGTTGTTATCGTTTTCTTATGACGATGATCACTTGCCGTAACTGTGAAGGAGAAACATCGTAAGGAAACCTTGACGGTTTAAAACTCTCCATACTGCTCTATGTTTTGTTCATTTGCTTCTAAACGTAACATCACGCCTGTAATCCCCGAAGAGGTCGGCATAGGAATGTTGAACACTCCCAATATATCACCTGTTACGTTTGCGTCCCACTATGGAATGGATAGTGAGCCTATTGCCATACACCGGGCACGTCTCCAGAATCCGAGCCACTACTAGAAAATCTAAACTGGTAAAAATTTTGTCGTACCCGGTCCGAGAATTGAACCCAGGCACTACCGATCGGCAGTCGCACTTGCAACCAACACGACCAACGAGGCAGTCATTCATTTGCTACTAAATGCAGTAATAGCTATATTTCTACTTAATAGACTTAAATTACCATTTAAGACATAAGACGCTAAGAAGGTAATTAGTGTCAAATATAAACTAATAGATAGATGCTAAATCCCAGGCGCTCTTAATCGCTTCTCGTAACGGTAAAGACTTATTAAACACGCAAACACAAGGGTAATTTTATACAAGTTGCCTCCATTGCACTATAATTTTACCCTGGAACAAATTAGGTTAAAATGTCATAGAACGTAGCGTCATATAAAGCGACATAATTGGAAAGACTATGACACGTGTATGCTAACGAAAATTAACCCTTTGTTTGCTGTCAGCGAACCAAAATGAGATGTTTCATAACGATGTATTTATGTAGTTGATTTAACAAAAAAAAAAGCGTATTTACTTCCATAAAAGAAAACTTTTTCACGTGATTTAAAAACTAAAATATTCATGCTCTTTCTTTTACGCAATAATTGTTATTAAATGTACCTATACGTGCTTGCAGCTAGCTGTAGGTACTATAATGTAGACGCTTCAAATAGGCTTAAGTCGAAACATCAATGAGTAATTCGTTGCAGCGTCGGTGCGGTGCAGCTGCCGCGGTGAGTGGGAGTGAATTGAAGTCGCGAGAACCATCTCCTGCGCTCATTAGCCGGTCTTGACACGGTTAGATAAGGTGGAGGCGGTTCCATATACAAGAACCTACTTATGACGCTCAGTAATACACACTTTATCATATGAAGATTATAGGCTGATTAATATTGTTGGTGCATTGGATTAATAAGTATTTTAAATATTATATGTATAATACTAATGAAAAATATTTTTGGACTTCCCTACACACGCGGCCATCTGATGCCGGAGTAGATAGAGCTTGTGTTATAGTAACAAGACGTCAGATAAACTATATATTAAAAAAAAGAAAAAAAAGTAACTTCACGCCGGTAATCCCCGAAGAGGTAGGCAGAGGAATGTAGAACATTCCCACGTTTCACCAGTTAATTTTTTAGTCCCACTATGGAATAGGCGGTGAGCCTATTGCCTTACACCGGGCACATTTTCAGACTCCAAGCCACAACTACAAAATATAAATTACAAAAATCCAATAATGCCTGACCCGGGATTTGAACCCAGGACCTCCCGATCGGCAGTCACGCTTACAACTAACACGACCAGCGAGGCGGTACTACTTTATTAATTTCAGTATGTCACGCCATTCTTATATTATTCTAATTAACTCTACTATATGGTTTTTTTATTACTATTTTGCAATGGGCTGGCACTTGACTTCGAATCTCATGTGGGAAAGTGAAATTAGAATGCAACCTAGGATGTAGCATGCTTGCCTAGAAAATGCCTTCATTCATTCTTATCTTGAATGACTTTACGTTCTCCGAATCGGGAACAATAGATTTCAGCAGAGAGTTTTATTCTATTCTACGTAACATAGATGTCGTGGTCACTTTTACGACTGTAGGAGGTTGTGAAACCGTTCTACTCTATAGCCGATAGAAGCGAGCATTGCCTGTTATAACATACATAATTACATAGATGCAATATTTAATTACAGACCTGTTACATTATCAAGGGCGTGGAGAGCAATGACGGGGAACAAGTCGACGGGCGGGCCATCAGCAATTTTCCTCAGTGTGCTTATCAATATCTTGTCGTTCTTGAGAAATATGGGCAGGAAATTCTGAAGGATATTAAAATGGAAGGCTGGAGTCAGCAGTTTTCGATGAGTTTTCCAACGGTTCCCTGAAATAGTTGAAAACTTATGATTCTGTTTTTATTAAAATTTGATGCTTATTCTTGTGAGCTAAGGTAAACGACGTAATGCGGTATTTTACCGTGGATAACAATACGCATACCTTCTGAAGTGAGTAGCCCGTCGCCAAGCCAAGCTCTGAGGAATTCGTACGATCTACCCTTCGATATCAAGTCCGAACTTAACAATAGAGGCTGCAATTAAAATGCATTTAATATCGTCAACTGCATATTACTAAGTATTCGTAGTAAAATATTAACTAATACTACATTTTGTATTTATAAAAAACCTATATTGAGTTTTGAATAAAACAATGAACATTAACTCACCATGAAAGCAGGTGAGATAAAATTAGCCAAGTATGTGGTCTATATAATTTATCAACGGGTCAAGGTATCTGTCTATAATTTCTTGCTATATACAGTTTACAAATGATTATGTACAGTCTTAAATAGTACTGATTCTCAGTACCTATATGGGTTGCAAAGCGCTACACTGCTTACGTCGCAAAGGTCGATATTTATTACTCCAAGGATTTCCCTAAATTATACAGGTAGCTAAAATTAATGATAGTGACCCTAACATATTACTATGTCAAGTAGCAGTAATTTTTGTCACAGAACTGTTATTGAAACGGTGGTGCATTCTCAACGGACTCTGCTGTAATGATTCCAGTCTGATGAACTAAATTTAGTCTTTTGATACACCTTTTTTTACTAATAGTTTTTACACATTCCTTTTTTCACTTTTGCACAGGTGCGGTCCTGCTTAGCGAGTAGCAAATGATTGGAGGCCCTGCCATACATTGAAGATGTTCTTAGAGAAAGAATTTCTCTCAGTCCTTACATGTACCTCTATATATTTAGGGTGATATAGTATTATATATCTTTTGTGCAGCAGATGAATCCGGATTGCATTTCCGTAATTATCCTTGAAACTTTGAAGGAGAGGCAAGAATTCTGAAAATAAATAAAGTTTTTTAACTATATGTACCTATATGTGTGGATAATTTATTATTATATGTGAAATAGTGTATGCTTTTTGAATATTAACATATTCATGCTTACAATGAAAAAAGGCTACGAGCGCCTACTAAGAATCTGCAGTTAGAAAAACTCAATACATAGTATCGGTCGCGGGAATTGAATCCAGACCCTCTTATTGTGTCGCGCTTACAAACAGTCGACCAACGAGGCAGTCACTTCATAAACCATTCATTTTATAATAATTTTAACCTTTTAATAATCCCTAATTTTCTTTTAAAGAAAATTAAAAAAAAGTGTTTTTCGCCCAATATAAGTACCTAATTAAACTGATTGCAGAAATATTAATGAAATACATTAAATACAAACCCATTTACAAGTATAGTCATTATGTTTTAACAATAATATTAGATGTATGTATCTTTCATATCAGTGTTAATTATTGACTGCCTCGTTGGTCGTGTTGGTTGCGAGTGCGACTGCCGAACGGGAGGTCCTGGGTTCG
>DWFO01002167.1:0-14229 GCA_018246595.1 Mimoniades nurscia nurscia | reverse complement strand
GTTACGTTTACGTCCCACTATGGAATAGGTGGTGAGTCTATTGCCACACACTGGGCATGAGCCCAGACTACGAGTCACCACTAGAAATGTAAATTAGGAAAATCTAATAGCACTCGTACCGTGAGTAGGACCCAGGACATCTCGATCATCTGTCGTGCTTGGAATCACGCTACCAAAGCGGCAGTCTAAACAATGGAGGCAGTTTTAACCATAAAAAGGTATAGATACTATAGTATACTCAATAAGCGTCATCAGATATCAATTATATTATCAATCGACTTGAGCGACCTTCAGACTATGTCGTAGGTCCAAAATATACTAGAAGGAAAAGAAATTCTAGTAATCTTTGAAACTAGCTCTATTAATGGACTATGTCAGGTTATACATACATATATATCTTCACGCCGGGTCCCTTACGGGGTAGGTAAAGAGCACCAAGGGCCACAAATCTCTATCCTTACAGACCTGCCGCGCTTGGATAGAACAGCAAGCAAAATACAGTACATTTATCAATTTGAAAATATTATAACTACACTTTCTCAGCCTTTTTTCGAACGTAAAAAAACATCCTTTTTCTCTTTTCATCCATACAGCCGGGTGTAACATGACTCCGCGGTTTTGTCAAAATATTACCGTGTATCGAACGCTTTTTTTCCAAAACCCACCCCTTTTCTGTGAGATTCCTATGAGGAAAAGGCCAAAGGGTTGCGTTATTACGACATTCGATATTTTTGATCGGAGATAAAATTCGTGTTTAATTAGGTGTTTTGTATCATGGAAACCATATGAGAGATATGTTCCAAGGTCTGACGCAGGTACACACGGCAAACTATTTTTAAAGCGAAGCAGTGTCGGGCGCGTTCAGTAATCAGATGAGTGACCGATACTGGCAAAGTCGATGTCTCTATCATGAACATGCTTCAGAGAGCTTCAGAGAGCCCGTTAATCAAATTCAGTTAGTATAATTACCGGACGATGCGCTGATTTGTGAAATTAATTTCAAAAATTTTTAATGGTAGTCGGAATAAGGTTTATCTATACATACACAGATAAATAAAATTGGAGTGTCTGTTTGTAATATTATAATAACCGCTTTTTTCCAAATGCATAATAAGTAGATATACACGGTAAAATAACATTTTTACATTTTTTTCTGTCTGTCTGTCTGTTTGTCCCGGCTAATCTCTAGAACGGCTGGACCGATTTTGATGGGACTTTCAGTGGCATGATTGCTGACGTAATAAGGCGTGACATAGGCTACTTTCATTTTATAATTATAGAATTCCATGCGGACGAAGTCCCAGGCACAGCTAATAAGGTACTTAATAGAAATGAAAATATTCTAGTCTTAAATAGAACTGCAATTGATTGGGCTTAGGTATAGTATTATAGTCTTGTTTTGAGTTACCTTCACCACTGAACATGGGGTTGGTTCAATGCTCACCCAAAAGAAACATTTGTGTTATTAACACGAACTTTTACGACAAAGATCTAATGTATTATTATACACCTCTGAAGTCGAAACAGAACATGATTTCATTCGTACTTCCAATGTAGAACGTAACATCGCGCCAGTGATTCCCGAACTGTTAAGCAGAGGAGTTTATTACACTCCGTCGATTCACCAATTACGTTTACGTTTACGTCTTACCATGGAACCGAGGATGAGCCGAAGGTCAGAAACTAGACACAAATCGAGACACCGAGCAATTAATAGAAACTTTAGTTACAAAAATCTAGTTGTACCCAACCCAGGATTTGAACCCAGGACCACTCGATCGGCAGTCGCGCTCGCAGAAACTCCACCAATGAGGCCGTCAGGACCTGAAATTCTACACAAAGATCGGGTCACAAGACACCGGGTCGGAACCCTAGGCTTTTTCTAACTTAGATTTTCTACTGGCTCAGACTCTGGATATGTGCCCAGTGTATGGTAATAGACTCACCACTTATTCCTAGTAGGACGTAAACGCAACTGGTGAAGCGTGGGAGTGTAGGTACTACACTCCTCTGCCTACCTCTTCGGAGTTTACAGGCGTGGTATTACGCATTAGGATTTATAAAATATTGTACTAAAGTAAGATACTAAAATATAATTATCTCGGATATACCAACTTATTTATTCTATGGTTACTAAAGCTCATTATATGTATGGTTGTATTTATGTCTTGTTTGGCTGTATGAGAATAATTATGTTGTCTAAACATAACTTTAAAAAGAAAGCCGTTACTTTAATCCACATTTCAAACTTCGAACACACGTTCCATTTTCGAACTGTTTCTAAAGAACTAAATTCTCATTCCGGCTGCGTCGCGCTCTAAATATAAAAACTCTTTTTTGTCAAATATGGAAGGGTTAAGTTAAAAACATTCTATTTTTGAATTGTTAAAAAGTCCACATTGTATGGAATACGTCAAAACTCTGTAGCCGCGACAGTAAATGGAAAATTTTAAGATAAAACGGTTACCAATTAAAGACAATTTTTGTTTAAGAAGATATTGTTTTATTACGAATATTAAAGCATATTTATTCTGTTTATAAATTCCTAACACTGACTGTTAATAAATTCGTAGGGTATGTGTTTGAATAAATGAGTAGGTAATAGGGTAAGTAAATTAATTTTTAATCCTAGTTCGTAGCAGTATTCAATTTGCTTGTTGCATAGGATTATTAACAGGCTACAATTAAATTTGGTATTTTTATTTTAATGTCTACGGATAGTGAATTAATGTATTAAAAATACTGATAATTTTACCTACATAAATATCTAAGTATTCCTTTATGAATCACTGTAGATATTATCATGCTGACACCAAATATTATAACTTATAAATTATTGGTTTTATCTGTTAACCTTACTATACTATGCCAACATTATTCCTTTTTCAAATGATACGAAAGACACAGGAAGCGTGAGGTTTTTTGTCACTTCCACATCTAGCAGAGCTGATGCACTCGCGCTGTCTCTTTTACTTTCATCAAATTTCCGAGTGTGCAATAGGGACGGACGGAGTCGTCTTACGTTCAGGTGTGTTGACAATAACAGATGTTCAAAAGATGGCGGTGCGCATATTACACAATTACAAATCTATTTAATTATTTTTTCTCGTTTGTTATTTAGGATTTTGAGCGTGGGTGTCGCGTTAGTCAGCCGGGTTCATGGAAGACAATTGATGTTTTTTTTTCAAGTCATGTTTACAGAGCCGTTATGCGTTAGAACGTTTCTCTAATTCCGAAATTAGATTTGAATTGTTAATTCTTATTTAATCTGTTGCCTTACAATATACGGTTAAGATATTTAATAATAACAGCCATTTATTATACGTCGATTTTGGTTTCGGTGTAGGTATCTAATATTTGCGTAATCATTTTTAAATTGATTTGAACAGCATTGGATATTTCGAAAATGGCGCGGCGCCAGGTTGTCAAACGCAGGGAATTTATCAAGGGTTGAATCGCAGTTATGTCTTCTTTGACGTTACAAATATACAATGTAGTCTACGGTTTCTAAACGTGAAGTAATATTTATACCTGTATACCAAGCTTTAATTAAATATGGCAGTATTTTAATTTTCGTATATAATATTTTTATTTTCAATATCACTATAATTATGTATTTGAATAATGCAGGCGAATAAAATTGATTTGTATTTCAATAAGTTGCAATCTGCTAACACTTCCTCGTTGGTTGTGTTGGTTGCAAGCGCAATCGCCAATCAGGAGGTCCTGGGTTCAAATCCCTGGTCGGGCACTAGTGAATTTTTCTAATTTAAATTGGTGCACGGCAATAAGCTCACCGATCATTCCATAGTGGGACGTAAACGTTACTGGTTAAATGTGGGAGTGTTACTACTTTCCTCTGCCTACCTCTTCGGAGATATAAGACTTGATGTTAGGAAGTTACGAACTGGACGTGGATTTATCGCGCGATTGGAGAAGACCTGCAGCCTGGATCGCCTGACCTGGTTGTCACAGAAAACGATAATGTATTCTGTGGCCATATTTGGTGTCAGTCAATTCAGCGACTTTGAATAGGGCGTAAACTATAAAAAAGGTAACATTACAGTTGTAATCCCCGAAGAGGTAAGCAGACGAAAATAGAACACTCCCACGTTTCATCAGTTACGTTTACGTCCCACTATGAAATAGGTGGTTAGCTTATTGCAATACACCGGGCACATATCCATATTCCGAGACAGTACTAGGTATTTTATGTTAGAAACACCTGATAGTACCCGGCCCGGGGATCGAACGCAGGACATCTAGATCGGTTACAACTATTCGACATTCGATAGTCATATTACACTTATTAGAGTAATGTCATTAACAATTATATTCCCGATATTCTGTGATCGATTACTAACTGATAGGATTCTTAACTCCTTAGGATAGGATTCATAACTGACGCTAATAGTCCTATTCCTATACTTTTGTTCGAGGGTACTTGTGACTGTCTAGAGGTAGTACCTGTGGGTCACTGCTGCCAGCTTGTTTTCTACTTTCATTACATAAAACAAAAACTCAAAACATACTTTCTCCTATATAAATATGTAAGCCAAAATTTTAAATTTATTATTATTTATAAATATTTTATTTTATACTACCTAATAACATACTGTTTTTGTAACAGTAGTATCAGGCGTACAAAATAATCTTAACGGAATTTTTGAATTTATAACTGACAAAGAACCGAAATACAATATCTCGTTATATTCGAGATATTGAACGGGAAAAAATGAGATTTAACCCAAAAAAAAACACCCAACCCCACGTGAAAGGGTTAACGAGCGAGAGAGCGCGCATTCACTTCGCGTTAGAGAGAGACAGAGACACAAGTCAACCCTTTAATCGCACCTGGACTAGTTTTTGTCGAAAAACTTTTTGTGTACAACAAATTTTTTAAAAAGTGCAAAATTTCGCTTTGTTTGCGGGTCAATATTGATTTTCGGGTTCACATAAATGCACGATCACAATAGAAGTTCGTTATCTCGAACAGTTAAAATGAGGCTATTACGCTGTCGCAACAATTACATATGGCGTCCATACAGCTATAGTTCAGTTCATCACTTCAATGCCGCGGTAGTATTTTTGACACATACAGTCAAAGGTTACAACAAAATGTCATTATAAATATTCGACGTAAAAGCACACGACAGACATGACAAAATTGTCGTTAGCACTATAATAATACCATTATCTAACTTGCTGTGATATGTAAAAAATGGAATCCATGTATTGTAACAGATGTCTAGAATTCCTACTACGACAGGTTCCAACGTCATTCTCAAGGGCAGCAATGCATTTAACGCTTAGCAATTCTATACCCGATGTCATGAAGATGTTTAATCATGTTTCAGATTGGACACGAATGGCTACGGGATAAAGTATGTTGAGATTCGTTTTCACTCCTTTTAAATAACCGTAATAAAACAAAATTGTATAGAACACATGGAAACAATAAGTATTATTCATAAGTTTTACAACAGTCCTCCAATTTGAGAGTAATTGGGCGCAAACAGCGTTCCAAATTTAAATTTCATTTCCAAATTTAAACATAAATGTCTTGGTGGCAGAGACATCTGTAAAATTAAGATTCTAGTTGATAAATAAATAAAACTATTGCTCAAAAGCTTATACAACACGCATTGTTACTATTCCTTTTGTCTATATGAGTTATTTTCTTGTATATATGTACTGGCTTCACTCACGTTCGTTTTTCGAAATGACCTGACTAATTTCGGATTTATGCGAACCCAAGTAGTCGGGTCATGTCGAAAAACATACTCGTACATGAGTTACGCACACACACGAACAACGCACACGAAACATACAATAAGTTATTTTAATTAGCTGTCTTTATTCACTGCTTTTGTAAGGAACAGTTAGGTCCAGAATCAGTCGTCTTTAGTATACCGCAGCTGCTTCTAGAATACCGCTTAATTAGATCAATTTTAGGCCTGAGTCAAATCGATGATGGTGTTCTTATTAAATCTATTTCATCTAATACTGAGTTGAACAGGTTGAAGATGAAAAATTCTATCACGAAACAAAAAAAAACCTGGGTGTGCACTATACACCTTTGCCTACCTCTTCTGAGATTACAGGCGTGACATTGCATTCTCTAGCCGTAACATTCATATTCTTAAGAAAAATAATTATCACAAGGTGGTTGGTTGGTTTCATGCGCGACTGCCGATGAAGGTAAAGTTTTGGGTGAAGATGAAGTCTTGGGTTCAATTCCCGGGGCGCGGACTATTGGATTTTTCTAACTTCCATTTTCTTGTGTTTTAGGATTTGTGCTCGGTCACCACCTATTCCATAGTGGGACGTAAACGTAACTGGTGAAACGTAGGAGTCTACTGTACTCTTCCGCTTACCTCTTCGGGGATTACAGGCGTGATGCAATTAAACTATTAAGATTTTTTGATAGTTTTTATTGATATTACTGAGTATAAGTTCTGATATGGTAGACCAAAATAGAATTAAACTGAGGACCGAAAATATGTTAACTACATGAAAAGCGAATAGAGTTTACCGACTTAATTGATGAAAACTTCCGGAACTGACTGCTGTAGTCCTGGGAAAGATTTCTATTATAAAAGTGATAATTGCTGTACTTAACCATGATAAATTTCATACACGACCATGTTTCTTGTATATAAATAAATATAACAAACGTAATTATACTTATAATTACGTACGATAATTGCTATTTATAAGTATACATAATTATGTAGATATAGACTTTGCAGGTCTTATGTGTCTTATCTTGTCTTATATTATGTGTACTTTACCAACTGGAGAACCACAGTGGTGGATTACTCTTCTACGGCAGACAAAAGGAAGACCACCCAGACCGCTCGATTACAGAATTACGGATATCTTGTACCCAGCTGTTCATAATTCAATTATAGACCCGGATTACTTAAAATTGTTATACGTGTGGCTATTATAGTATTCCATTAATTTGAAGAGTGGATATGTCTTTAGAATGAGTCGATAAGCTTTGTCGTTGATATTTATCAGGTTTACAAAGTTCTGAAGAACAAGTTTTCTGTTATACCTTTTCAGCGACATTATAATATTGTGTTACAGTGGAGCTGCATGGACGGGCATGGCCAATCGCTATTAGGAAATGGTAACGAGAACACCAGCTGTATAAATGTGAGGAACGATATCCGTAAAACGGATAAAAATTAACCGGCTATACATTTTTCATTTCGCAAAATTGTTGGGAGCAATAAAAATACAAATTAAAATGTCTCAGCCGATACGAGAGCGAAACGAACGATCCGATAGGCACGTTAATGCAAAGCGAGCCTTTAAGAACAGCTGAAAAAAGGGCAAGAGCAAGACAATCAAATGAGGGACGCACAAAAACGGGAATAAAACGAGAGACAAAAAGGAATATGGCGGATTGTTTTTAATTATCGAGTATCGGCATAAATCGATGCACGTCGCCGCGGGCCGGCGGCGGCGCGCGCGTCCCTCGAGACGAGTTTACTTAAAAAAGCTCTAGTTAAACGTGTCACTTGCATAAAATATATTCTTCTACAACATCTATATCTAAATAACAGCGGACAAATAGTAGCGTCATTATAAAATTGCACTTTTACTGGAACAACTATTGCTGTTTTGTGATTGAATACCCCCGTTCTTGTATATTACATGTCGATTGCTTTCTAGGAAGGAGAAAATGAACTGAGAAAACATATTGACAATCGCTATATTGTATTATTTTAATGCAATACGTTAGTTATGTTTATGATTATTTCATTTAAAATTCGATAAATTAATAATAATCTTATAAATAAACGCACTATCTTTATCAATTTTATGCAATTAATAGCGACTCAACGCCACCTCTGTTCGCGATTCATAAAATTCATATGTATGGGTGAAGTCAGCGCGATCTCGCGGTTGTACGATATATTTTACTTATAAATAAGTGAACATTGTTGTAGAAGCAATGTAAGTGTGTTTGTGTGTATGCATGTATGTATATATCGACGTTTCAAGCCTTTGTCGCTGCCGCGTATTTATAGAAGCGATCGGTTCACGCAAAATCGAGATGCGCTAATTTATCTACCAATACCGACTCGATTCGTTCCGTTTCTTTTTGTTGTTCCGAACGATTGTATATTGTCAATCTACTCCCGATTGTTTTCTTAAAGGTGGTGCCTGTTGGTGTTCAAAGTTGGGTAGATTAAACAGCATTTTTTCTTTTTTAAATTTGAACTACTAAACAGGGAAACGGTCCACCTGATACTAAGTGGTCCCTGTCGCTCTTGGATCTGTGCAATACTCGAGATGTCATCAATTCATTCTCAGCTTTAAAGTAAAATATTGTTGTTTTACTTGAAGGATTTTTTGTGTGTCATAACACTCCAAAAATAAACTTTTTCGACAAATAAAGTATTCATTTGTATTAATTGTTAATAGTATCATTAATAAAAACGAAAATTGAAATGCTTTTACGAAATAACGCTTTTTTATATAGTCAAATAAATACACCTTAAATACTCCAATCCAACATTGATAATAATATACCAAGGCCAGTATAAAATGTTAATTGTCAATAAGAATAGTATTCATAGATATTTTTTATTAATTGTCTGCTTCGTTGATTGAGTGCTTGCAAGCGCGACTGTTGAGTGAGCGGTCCTGGGTTCGATCCTCAGATTGGGAATGGCTGAGTTTTCTGAATTAAAATTCCTAGTAGAAGCTCGGAGTCTGGACTTTTGTATGGAAATAGGCTCACTGTTTATTCCATGGTAGAACGTAAACATATTTGGTGAAACGTGGGATTGTACTACTCTCTTCTGGGCACCGGGCACATATCCAGACTCCGAGCCACTACTAGAAAATCTAAATTACAAAATTTGACTAGTGTCTGACCCGAAAATAGAACCCAAGACCTCTCGATCGGCAGTCAGACTTGCAACCAACACGAACATCCAGGCGGTCGTTTTTTTCTAACAAACATAAATATCCGCGTGTTTTATCGATGTTTCTAAGCCGTCTGAGCTACGTAATATTAGTTAAGTAAATTAAAAACATCCAAAATCGTTTTCTTTCGTAAGCTTTAATCCTTTTTATAATATAAACTCCCACAAAAAAGGAATAATTCATAAAAATTGTAAATTAAAAACGTCCTAATCCCGCATTGGGCCCGATAAGGCCGAGCAGGCGCTCGACAAAAAAGGTCAAGAAAAGCAAGAAACCACGAAAAACATTGCCCGTGCTCTTATTTATGTCTTTCTTGGTTGCAAATTCAATTTAAAACCGGGAATTTTAAGGGTTTTTTTCCCCAAAAATGATCAATGACAGCCTCACAATGACGGAATATCGAGCCTTTTTTCGTTTGTATTATTTGGACGTTTTTCGAAAACGCCCTTTGTAGGCTGAGACAATAGGCCGCGGGGTCAACGGCCGCGGATTATAAAATTAAAAAGACCCTTCGGCGGAGTTTCGAATTTTATTTTAGAGCGGAGATCGATGAGTTAATATTATGTAATTAGTTTTGATGTAATAACGCGATGACATTGCATTGAAAAGAAAAATTAAAAAATCTGAAACTAATTTCATCAATTAGGATAATACGATAATTTCAGACATGATTTGATTACGAGTAAATATTTTTATCATAACACAGCCTGCTAGGCGCATGGCAAAGACATTCAAAAATTTCCAGCCGTGGCTTTAAATCTGGATTTGTGTATGATGTAGTGCAACGGGTTCATTCCTTATATGTACGCGGGAGTGTACTACACTCCTCTGCCTACCTCTTCGGGGATTTGGAGCGTGATGTACGTTAACGTAACGTTAGGTATATTATCATTTTAATAATAAACCTCAAATTCCATATGACTAATCCAGTTTGCGGGGGCTAAATGTATAGTAAATCTATTAGCAAACACGCCTTCACCGCCGTGCTTGTATCACTTAATAATTGAGCGAGTGCGTTAAAAAACTAGTTAATCTCCTACAATTATTACTTACATTAAAATCTGTCCGACGCCTATCTGGTCTAGACTTGAAATTGTAGGAACACAGACCAGCTTTACTGCCCCGTTTGTTTCATGTAAATTGAACTTAATTGCTGTGCTGTTAAGAGTTATCGTATCGCATACGTATGTGGTTGTGTGAGTCAGATAGGCGTGTATGCAATCGTGGCGCACCCGGCCGGGAATCGAACCGAAGACACACGCGGCTTAAATCAGTACGAGCCGATCGCGCAAATAAACGACCCCCGCCGGCCCGTAACAAAGTGTTGTAAGTGAAAGAACACGAAAGTGTGTGGAGTCGTATGTTTTTTTTACATTTTTCAATTGTGAATAACTTTTATGCCGTTAAAACTAAAAGTTAGAACTATAATGATAATTAAGTCATTAAAATAAGCTTACGTCATTAATAAGTAATCTGTTCAGTAGAGAGCTGATTAATCGTTACAAATTATATGAGTTGTATAAGAAACAGTGATCGCTTGACAATTTAGAGTTAAACCTCCCACGCCGACGGTCCTGGCATCAAAACCAACGGTACACCCCTTTTTCCCTTTCCGTACCAAATTATGTACGTTTTAAGACTAAATATAACTTTTTTATGCGTTAAAAGTAATTTTCTTTAACGCCTGACAACTTTGCTATCACGCACCGTCCAGCTTCAAATACTACGTCCTTAACCATTGTCATTTTGAGGCGAGACGTGGTTTCTATGGTTGAATCGTAAAATGTTTGATATTAATGATTAATTTCGATAATGTGTATTACTCACCTACTTCATAATCGAATTCATAGTTATCATACTTGCAGAACTTAGTCATAGATAGATACAACCCTAACCGATTAATAATAATAATAATAAGTTATGGTGTTTACAAGACTGTCCTATTTTGATCAACTAGTTAAGATACCAGTCGATGAAGCTGTTAGAAATGTCCTAAACCATCGTGAATGTATGTAGAGAGTAATAAATGCGGAAAAATCCCCTGAAGCCTGTAAGGGTTGCAACATTTGTAACTCGGTGGTCTCTACCTATCCCTGAAAGGAAGTGACGTGATAGCAATATAATAAATTGTTGCCTTGTGAGCTCATCTAACAGTTTTATGGTGAAAAAAAATATTTTTATAAAAGTTTTACTAAGAACACATCTCCATGCCTTTCTAGTCAGACTCCGGGAATCGAATAAGATATGGAAAAATTACCCAAGAGCACGCTGAGCGTCAATTCGTTATGAATTCCGTACAATATTTTAACTGTATAGTATAAGTTATTAAGTCATTGTTATATAAAGCATAAAACATGAAACAAGTGCATACCTAACAACAACTTTAGTTATCGAGTTCTATCAAATTATTTCTCAGCGTAGTAACGATAAAATCTTCACTATATTAAACGTAAGATATCAAGAAATAATAATAATTATAAATACTATTAATTAAACAATCGAAATTGTACACATAAAACAAAAATTACATTTTGAAAAATATTTGGCAAGCACGGTACCCTAAATTCAAGAAATGATTTGAGGGAGCAAAATTGAGTTAATATCACAGCGAACTATAAGTCGAGATATTTTCTGAATGTTAATTTGGCGTAGCGAATGCCGAGCATTTTAATCTTTATACCTATCATTACAGAGATGGCGTTGTTGATTTTCTGCTCTCTTATGTATTATGTATATTATGTATTTTTAGACCAAGTATTTTTTTGTGTAAGTTTGTTTTTCTAACTTGAAAAATATGCCCGGTATATGGCAATAGGCTCATCACCTATTTATTCCATAGTGAGACATAACCTCCGTCGCCTATCCCTCTAAGAAAATACAAGCAATATGTTATGTAATTTGTTATTTTATATTTTAAAATATAAATACGTAAAATCACGCCTGTAACCCCCGAAGAGGTAGGCAGAGGAATGTAGAACACTCCCACGTTTCACCGGTTAGGTTTACGTCGACTATGGAATAGTTAGTGAGCCTATTGCCATACACCGGGCACGCATCCAGACCGACCCACTACTAGAAAATCTAAATTAGAAAACTTTAGTAGTGCTCGGGAATTGAACCCAGGACCTCCCGATCGGCAGTCGCAATTGCAATCAACATGACCAACGAGGCAGTCAAAGTAAAATATAAATATGTACATATAGTGTTACTTTTCTGTAAATATGTGTCTGATACAAAAATATAATTCAGTAGGTGTATAAGATAGATTTGTATAGATACAGATATGTGAACTATTAGGACGTCACCAACGACCCAACGATTAGGTACCTGGCCTGGCCATTTAGACTTGCCGAGAGAGTTGGTTTTCCACTGCGTAATATGCTGGACTGCGGTCAATGAATCGGTTTGTCTTCTCGCTTTTATTGTGCACTTATAAAATGTTGAGTACGCTATTTTCTGGTTATCCCGGCGCACTAAGACATGGGGCTCTTAAACAGAGCCTTCCTTCAAAGCCAGCACCGCTTGGGCCGCTCAACGGGCGTTGTAATCGTCTACCTATGTGTCTAGTCGTTTATTATGCTAAGTATATAAAGATATTTAACTCTCTGAGATATATAAGATGTATGTACACTAACACGCGCACTCAAACATACACTCACACACAGATACACAAATATATGTTATGCGTGTCTCAGTGTGCATAGAAATATAATTACTACTTCAGTTCTGTAAACAATATATCATTCAAGGCGATATTAGAACACTGTCAATGAGAATATGAACGTACGAACTTGTTTGGAAAGTTGTGTAACAGTTTACAATATATTAAAATACAGTTTTGGACCACCCATCGCAGTCCTGACCCTGGCCAGCGCAGTTGAACTTCAGTGATCGATTGATCTCACCGGGCGTCATTATATTTACATATTGCGTCATAATCTAACATTAAACTAAATCATCGGCGAGACACTGCGCTATAATCTAATATTAAACGTAGATGTGGAAATTACAATTGTATGATATTCCAAGATTAAACTAAATTGTATCATTATTAAGATTAAATTAAATTGTGGAATATACATTGCTTTATATTATAAGATTAAACGAAATCATCGCATATACAAGTATTTTCATAGAGAATTCATGACTATTAAAAACTTTTTATCCATATTTGTAACATCAGTTAATATGCGTTATTTCTTATGGAGCTTACCACACGCAGACATAAATGATCTGATGTAAAAATTCCAAGCGTTTTAAGCTTCTGAAAACCAAAACATGTATGTATGTATGAACTTACCGAGAGATGGAATCATAAACACTTATTTTTAGCTTAATTTAAATAAACTCAACCAAGGCTCATAATGAAGCAATATGGGCCCGCTATTGGAAAATAATTACAAGTAACATAACACCAATCAAACATTCGTTACGATTAGTGAGGCTGCACCGAACCACGCCGTTTAGATGTCGGGTCGGTACACAATAACGTTCAGCTTTGGTCAGCATGACCCGATCTGGTTTAGCAAAAATATCTGCCGTATTTTTTTAAACAGAACTCGTTGGTGTTAGCAGTTAATTAGTTAGTTAATTAGTTAATTAATTAGTTAGCTAGTTATCGTTGCTACTTTAGAATATATTATAAAAAACTTTGTTACTTACGATAAAGCAAAATCGATATTAAAATTCCATATTATAAGCTATGCATTTATAATAATAATTATGATAAATGCAATCCGAAATAAAGATTTAAAACTCGTTTATAAACAAACAATTAAATTAATACAAGTATTATACATATTTATATTCAGAGTAGGTACCTACCTATACATTATATGACATGTAATTTAATTATACGAAAATAATATTGTGCGTTCCGATATCGAAGCGTGAAAGAGCCGATGCGGAACGTTGGTATGTATTGACCCTAATAGTTTGAGCACCACTAAAATTTAATAGGTCATAAAACGGTAGCACACATCAGGACGCCACTATTAAACCGTCTTCGGAACGCCGTAAAGGAAAGTAGTTTTTATATTGACTACAGGGTTTTTTTTTTCATTTTAAAATTAAATGGTTTTCGTGTCCCGGGGCATGTTTTTTCAAATCAACTTAGTACTATGCTTCATATGTGAGTTATAATTGAGTTTAAAATACATTTTAATAATTGAAGTTGTAGTAACTAGCGATTGGTTAATTTGATCCCCGAATCTGTAATCTGTAATCCCCGAAGAGGTAGGCAGAGGAATGTAGAACATTCCCACGTTTCACCAGTTACTT
>DWFO01002166.1:0-14230 GCA_018246595.1 Mimoniades nurscia nurscia | reverse complement strand
GTAACTGGTGAAACGTGGGAATGTTCTACATTCCTCTGCCTACCTCTTCGGAGATTACAGGCGTGAAGTTACTTTTTGATTCGTGGGCGAGTACTACACTCCTATGCCTACCCCTTGGAGGCAATAACAGTCAAGCCATTTGTTGATTGTCTTAAAAATATCACGAACAATATACGTTTAGCTATTTATATTTCCGTCGACAATATTTTCCAAAGTTAGAAAATACCTCGATACTAGTACTGTATTATCCAGGTCTATGTCTATGGTCTATGAACTAGTATATTATGATATTATACGTCGTAACTATAAATTTTTACGTATACAATACACAGAAACCAACTGTTCGACATCTGATTACATTTACTCGAGACTATTGCTTGTACAAAAGTGCTTAGGTTGACGTATTTTCCCTATTACTAAACAGCCATAGTGCTACAAGGTACTCTAAAAACGCAATAGGCCTAGTCGATTTCTAATACTGACTGACAATGGCAAACCAAATAGCGGCCGATCTCAATATCCTTTACATAACAATTTGCATACTTATACAATTCAAAATAAATACTCGTATTAAATTTATGAAAGCCGAGGAGATAAGTGTGTATCGCGGTCGTGAATCATGACATAGTAATTTGTAATAGTAATTTCACTTTCTATTAGGTTCTGATTGAACTGCTCAGTGTTCTGAGATAAGCTGTTTAGTCGTTGTTAGTGTTATGTTTTAATTTGGTTGCGCGTTGTGCTTTCTACTCTTATGCTATGTACATATATGCGTTACGACCACTTGGATACATAAAGTAGCCATTGCTAGAACAGCTAACAACTATTGTGCTGTAGAAATAAAGATTAAAAACAAAGTATATAAAAGAAGCACACATCACGCCTATAATAAGACTCTCACGTCCCCTGGAATAGGGAATAGGGGTGACGGGGTAAATACCTACAAGCAAATATTAGGAAAAGTTACCATTAAGACATTGACGATTACGGTTCATTATTAAATTACAGTCTTCTGCCTGACGCAATGCCCATAGCCCAGATATAAACATTTTTATTAATATCACTGTTCTAAATATACGAATCCATCTTATTCGAACTCCGATTGTAAAATTGCAAGGTTTATTTCGTCAAAAGTCGATCGACAACGCCCTACTATTTCAGGTCTACGACAGAAGTGTAACATTAATACCGCATTGCTGTCTTTCATCTACATCATTCACAGAAACTGTGAAAGTACTGTAAACTATTGCTCATTTGGTCCGTTCGTGGCTTCATATTGACTCAACAGTGGGAATAAGCATAGACTGGTTGTAAATGTTGTCATTATCTCTCTACCTGGCATTTCTAGATAACTTGATGTATAATATCGCGTTGGTATAATTGAATAATATATGCAAATCTGTACATTGAAGTGTCACCATCGTAGATACCTGATTCAAGTTTTGTCATTGTTATGCCATAACCGGAATTATAAGCTTCCTGTCGTCTACACTAATGTAAGAGTAACAGTGTAAATGTTGGTGTCTCTGAATGGCCACAGTAATTGTGTATCTCACTTATTATTATTACTTACGTAGATGTTAGAGATTATTGGGTAATAATTTAAAAATTTCAGCAGCTAAATTGGTTAGAAATTAAAAGTAAAAATTAAAAGTAAGTTACAAATTGCATTCAGTTTCTTTCGGTTAGGTGATATTAGCGATTGGTACTGTAGTTTTTATATGGTTTTTTTTTGAAAAGTATTAATTTCTACTTGCCTAACAGACACATACATAATATATGTATCTATTTCATATTTTCATAAACGTATTTTTTTTAACATAGGTTTCAAAAATTACATTGTTATAAAAGAGACGCCGGAGGGGATTGTTTATAAATGTACGAATAAATGTTTATTGTTTTAACTCTAACCTTCACTAACGTTGTTTATCATGTCACTTGATATTAAATACTAATATAAAATACCGTATGGGGGAAATCCATATGGTGATATACGTTTTGAAAAAAAAAAATGTATCTGTTGACTGACTTACATATCTATGTACATACGTATATAATTTAGCTGAGACTGATAGAATCTAGAATATTCGTCCTGAATGTGCAACAGGGTGAACAAAATATAAACTGAGATTCATTCATTCAACTCACAGCCGCTGCTCTGAGTAGGTAAGTCCCGCGGGACGCCATTGTGGAATAGCCCAATTAAACTCCAACTTTTGAGTTAAATTGACATTAATATTAATATTACAAAAGTTAGCGTTGAAACAAAGTTATTTAAATTTCAGCTTTAAAAAAATACATATTTATACTTCACGAACATTATTGGGAACACCACCTGATTATAATTTGATTACTTATGTATTTAGAAGCCCTTTAAATTTCTAAGCCAACATCACCATTATTAGCTTGCCTCACTCCACTGCTAGATAAATACCTCTCCTCATGAGCGCCATCTTGCCTTTACCTGTCCTGTCTGATTAACTAGGTTAGAGAAAGTTCCTTGTCATGTTAACGAATAATTTCTTAGGCTGGATAACATATTATTAAGATCGTAAACATTGGCGTGTTTTTTGCATAGCGAGGACTCTAGTTGCTATTATTAGGTAATAGGCGTTAAATATAGTTAAATAATATTGATTTAATATTAAATGTTGATTTGTTAAATTGATTCAGGTAACGCGTTTGTCTAAGTTTTAGCCAGCAACAAAACAAAAGATAGTTGGGTTCGAATCGATCAATAAACAATTCAAACAGGCTGATATAAAAGGCTATAAAAAAGCCAAATTAGCCGACTACTTTGTGTTATAGAAAGAATATAAATCTTTCTTCAAATAATACATAAATTATTATTACTTTGAAAACTGAGTTTAATTAAAATCTAACTTCGACATTTCATATCGCATGATTTTATCGTGCAGTATGTGATGTAAATAACGTATGGTCCAATTACGTCTAGTTATGAAGGGTTAACTGTTAGGCTAATTGTTAGTAGCGTCTCTAGAATGGATTTAGGCCGGTTCATCTGGAAAAGTAATTACCAAAGTTCTGCATCAAGGTACATCCGAACATTATTAGTAGAAAACATAACTTTGTAAAATATAGAAATATTTGTAAAGATTAGTGTAATGTTAAATAATTATTATGTTTCATTAGGCACACGTTTGTATGGTCATTATCAAACACACGTCCGCCGCCTACACACAATAACTTCCAGCGTTAAATATGAGATAACATTTGATATTGCTTTTATTGTAACTGTTACAGTAAGAATATTAAACATTACTTACCATTGGCAACATATACTTGTAAAATAACAGTGAAACGTGGTTGTACTATACTCCTCTGTTACATCTTCGGGGAAATACTTCTAGAAAGTATAGACTTTAGCATAGGCTAAAAAGCTCCGATATCACCCGACCCGGGAATCGAACGCGGGACCTCCCGCACAGCAGTCAGGCTTGCAACCATTTGGCCAAGAAAATCAACTTACTTAACCTCATAATTATTGACAGGCACTGTTATTTCACCCTGTAATCAGTTGAAACATAACGAGCTTTATTGCCTTGCCTTTTATTTTGGAATAACAATATAGACCGTCCTGTTAGACAATGGGATGCGTTCACTTATAAAAACAAAATGATTCTTGGTAAATAATAAATATTTCCTTTGTTTCTTTTTCTTTTAATTCAGATTATGAGTGGAAACTGATTTCATCATCATCATCGTCATCTGAGTAGGTGATGGAGGAGCTCGTCACGTTACACCGCCTATGCAGCTTTATTTGTATTTAATGTATGTTATACTATATATGTAAGTTAATTTGTGTTTGTTTTGCCAAATAAATAATTCAAAGAAATAAATGATTAGTTACATTTTCTTACCTAAAAATAACTTTTTATTAGTTTATTGCGTATTGGTAATATCTTAACACGCGCCGTTAAAGCTGCGGGATGACTTTACTTAAAACAGTAGTAAATGTACGTCAGATAATATATAAATACATATGTTACAACAAATTGGTCATCATAAAATATCTCACTTTGTACTTTATACAAAAGAAGATGGAATAGTATAAATAGAACATTAAAATACGCATAAAAATTTAATTACATTTTATTAAATTTAAATTTAATTAAAGCGTTTTAATAGATTACATTAAAATAAAAAAGTAATGAACTCACTTGAGGTAAATCGAAGTGAGGCACAGCACGAACTTCCGGACATTTCCGTTTATTTACAATCCTACCAAAAGTAAATCCGAATATCGCGCAAGCAGACACGAAATAAAACACATTTTTCGCCATATTCAAATTTAAAACAAACAACTGAAAACCAACTTTTTTAAAGTCAATTTTGTCAGTTGGCTTTTATATATGAAACCACTTTTCAATTTCTTACATTAATTTCAAATCACGTCGTTTAAAACGTATTATTCACACGCACGACAGTACGGGACTAACAAACGCATCAAAAGGGGAATTGTTATCAATTTGTATGGGACATTTGTTAATGTGTTTGTCGAGACGCGCGGGGCATAACATTATCAGGTAGCTGACTCACATTGTTCCATGTCAGTTTTTTTGAACAGTGACTAATGGGTTAGATATGATACTAGATGCACGCCATCAACACTTACCATTGTTACGGAGAATTGATATTACGAGTAAAGCTACAGGTTATATTATATATAATCCAAAGTTTCTTCTCTTATTTTTATGATTTGACTATTCAAAATCTGCTTTTTTAATTTTCTCTTCTATGTATTAGGTAACAAAGAAAACGTAGGTACGTCAATACATTTCACTTGTTTGTTGTCGCTATCTGCCCACAAGCGTTCATACACAATCAAGACACAAAACTTGAAATGAAGAAAACCCGTTTTAACATTTGAAGAAAGTAGTGTAAATATTTTGAATGTTTTATATACATACGTTGACGATCGAAAACTAAAAGGAAACTATAGCCCAATATAAGCAAGTAAGTATACTAAGCAAAAATACATGCTTGATGCTCTTAGCAACAGTAAGGACATTAACGCCTTAAATCAGGGTGTGCCGTAGGGCTTCCATCGACTGGTCGCCGCAAACTGCATCGGATTTCATTAGGGCTCTCACATCTATTACATTACGTAGCAAACAATTTAGGGAGGCTATTCAGTATAGATTGGCAAGGATTGAAGATTAATTGGATCATAAAAGCCATCTTAAATATAAGATCGTTTGTGAACTGTATAATTTTATGTAAGTTAAAGTTATCGGTGAGACACTATAAGAGGCGGTTATAAAATTTTACTAATATTAAATACACTTCGTGTAAATATTGTGTATATTATTGGTTAGGCTTTAATAATTTTTCGTTAATTACCTCATTTCATTGTATGTGATTGTTATTGTTAATGTTGTATAACTTTGTAATTAATTTATTGTTATTGAGTCAGACATGACGTTGTAATTGACGCTCTAATTTGACAAAATTAGCTTTAAATACGTATCCGACCGACAGTTTAATTTCGGTCGGACTTACAAAAAAATTATTAATTAAAAAAAAACACAATTTTACTTGTGACAAACTTTAATTATAACGCTACCCCACGCCTGTATCCCTGAAGAGGTAGGCAGAAGAGTGTAGTATACTCCCAATTTGTGCTTCTTGGTGCTGGATGACCGTGCCATAATGCTATCTGCCAGCGCCGGGTTTAGTCGCCACCTACTACACACTGTATCCCGGCCCTGGGTCGGGGAATGTGTTCTTACTCCGTTCCGAGACGGGATGATGGTCGGATTTTCATATTATTTTGTCATCTTAACTTAACTTAACTATCTGAATGAAACCACTATAAAACAATACAAGCTATACATAATATCAAACATATGAGATTTGCGATATTCCTTTAAAACGGTCCGCCATATTCAAGTATGAAATATGAAACTTTATGGAACGTGTTTAATTTATTTATTTGAGCCACATACTCCAACTCTCAATACTGTTACCAAACGTTCCGCTTTTTCTCGGTCGTCCGGATTGTAACAATATAATAGTAATAGGGAATAATTCCACGTGGGTCTTTTAATTGTGGTGTTATCTCAATTTATTTGTTCATTTTACCTACATTATCCATATATCGTGTAATTCACCTCTGTAACAGTTATAAGTAGGAATGGACCCCGAATGGACGCCGTCAGCACATTAGATCTCAAAATTACTCGATAGCTCATCTATTACAGTTAGATAACCAATTTTATTAAATAAATATTTACATATCAAATACTTTCGCTACATTACTTATATACCGACTTTAGCTGCTTTCATAGCTACGAGTAAGTATTAACAATTTACTTGTATTTGTATCCCATTTATTCTAAGCTTTGGTAAACGAAGAAAGTAATACATTTTGATACGTTCTCGTAATTTTAGGATACAGATAATCTCGAAAAATAAATATATAATTAAAACAAATTATTGATTTTACTTAGCAAATAATGAACATTACCAATCTTTTGAATATGTTCCAAATTTGCTAAATAAAGGTAAACGTTACATCACGCCTGTGATCCTCGAAGAGGTAGGCAGAGGAATGTAGAACATTCCAGTGTTTCACCAGTTCTGTTTACGTCCCACTGTGGAATAGATGGTGAGCCTATTGCCATACACCGGGCACGTATCCAGACTCCGCGCCACTACTAGAAAATCTAAATAAGAAAATTTAGTAGTTCTCGACCCGCGAATCAAATCCAGGACCTCCTGTTCGCCAGTCGCACTTGCAACCAACACGACCAACGAGACAGTCAGTAATTTGCTAAATAAATTCTCAAAAATTAAATTGAACAGACAAAATATCTTCTAAAACAAGACAGTAGGTATAAACATAAACAAATATGAAATTAAAAAGTGGTAGTTCCTTCATGGACGATTTTTGACAAGTTCGGAGGTTTAGGTGTTCTGTAATAATTTTCAATTTGCTAATCCCGATTTTATATAAAAACGGTATGGCAACACTATTCACAGGTGTGATGGCCGACTGGTTCCGATTGTAGGTATTAGCTAAATTTGTGTCGTTACAACTTGTTTTTATAACCTACTTGTCTCGAGTGTCTAGTAAATGTAGGTTGTAACAATTTTTTTTTCGACTAACTCACATTCAGTAGCGCCATCTGTGTTAGTACAATTCGTTCGAAACTGATTTTATTTACATAACGAAAATTGCCTGTAAAAAATTTAAGAACTTCACCAGTCTTGTACGAGTAATAAGAACTGGCAAAAGTTTCATTCACATTCGTCGGCGTAACCGACGCCCCCGTACTTGTTGCCGTAACGATCGACAGTGACGCAGTATTTCTACTGCTATTATGTGGTAGAACATAATTATGAAAGTATTTTAATTATGGAAGTATTTTAATAATGGAAGTATTTTAATTATGGAAGTATTTTAATTATGGAAGTATTTTAAGAAATTTCTTCCATCTTCCATCAGATGATCATTGGTAATAAAGCATTTAATAAATTTCATGAAGTCTGACAAGGTCAGCAATATTTTTTTTCCGACCCTTTTATCGTTCCACTGCTGGAACATGGCTCTGCTCTCAGAATGGGAGTGTTAAGGCCATAGTCCACCACGCTGGCCAAGTGCAGGTAGGCAGACTTCACACGCCTTAGAGAATTTTTTTTTTAATGAGCTCTAAGATGTGCAGGTTTCCTCAAATTTTTTCCTTCGCCGTTACAGCAAATGATATTTAAACTTAAAACACACATTTTTAAGAGGTGCACGCTAGGATTTGAACCCGGTCTCCCAAAGTGAGAGGTCGAATTTCAAAATCACTGCTTTGTAATATTTGTCATCGTCTAAAATATAAATTATAATGTGAAGATTTATAAGTGTAAAGTTTATGTTTTTATGTGATCAATATTTTTATACAGATGGTAGAAACGAGCGTGTCTGGTAAAACTATCGAGTTTCGAATTAATGACTGTAATATAACATGTGATAAAGAACTTAGTAGGTACAAATATAATGATAAAGTGAACCGATTTCATTTGTAGATCAATTGCTATTTCTGACAAACAACTTACTATGTGTTACAATTATTCGCTCAATGTGAAAACTTTCAATCATATTAATTAAAAAGTTGTTTACTATTTTCTATTAACCAAAACTCCTTGCAAAGAAAAATAAATGTTATGATGTGATGGTAAAAAGACATTTTGAAATATTGATAAAGTAACTTCAAACCTTGGTGGCGTAATTATAAAATGTTTACGGAGTACCTACAACAACAACTTACGTTTGAAAAGTTACATTAAAATTGAGGTAAACTTATATTTTTTCCGAGATTACCTGTATGCCATGCAGATTCGAGATTCGAAGATTCGATACACACGTTATGATATTAACTTTTATCGAGTAATTGCATAATGTATCTACCAAAAACCATTTAGTCTTCAATTACCGGTAAAATTTTTGTAACAATATAATATATTTAATCTGATGCCCATCTGATCTGCCTCGTTGGTCGTGTTTGTTGCAAGTACGACTGCCTGTCGGGAGGTCCCGGGTCGAACACTACAAATTTTCTAATTTAGATTTCCATACTGGGACGTAACCGTAACCGGTGAAACGTGGGAGTGTGCTGCATTCCTCTGCCTACCTCTTCGGGGATAACAGGCGTGATGTTACTTTTTTGATGTTACTTTACTCCCTTTAGGAGACCTGGCATAATGATATACAGTCGCATTTGCAACCAACACGACCAACGAGGCAGTCCTAAAGGGAGCACCGATTGATAAATACTGAAGAGTCTCTATCTATAGAGAAATGCTGTGCTTCTTCTACATGTATCTCTTTTCATATATGCACGTCGGTTTTGGAAACATCTTAGTTCCTCAGTTATCAGTATTTAACGAATTTGGTCAATACAGTTAACCGATGACCTTCATCGGCACCTGCATCCATTAAAATTCACACCCCAACATTTTATCCTTATCTATTTTAACCTTAATATAATATGTATATTGTTATATACTGACGTAGAAAATCTATTTGGAAGTTACGTTTTCGTATCGAAGAATGTATAATGAATTCAGTTATTAGGGACAGATGTAAACAATTTACAAAGGTTACATAAGTTACATTTTATGTTGTGATGAATACTCGCAATTTCTCCCTATTGCCCCGGAACTTCGTGGAAATGCTATTGTATTGATGAGGACCACGCCCTCGAGCAGGTTATAAATAGACGCGTAGCTCACCACTAAGGAATTCTATCGAAGACAGCGAACAAGCGAAAAGCATTTGCGATGCCTAAGTATTATTTATTTAGGTTTTATTTATTTTATACCTATAAGTACGCGTCTTCGATTTTACTGGTCGTAAAAGTTTTGCAACGTGTTGTAGGTAGTTGTGCTGACCTGTAAATACAATAAAGGTGTAACTAATTTCACTTTACTGTCATTCTAATCGGTTGGTTTCGGATTGTTACATTCATCATTAGAAACAATTTATTGTTTTTATTACACAATTATTAATTATGTCTTGACTGCTTCGTTGCGAATGCGACTGCTGATTTCGAGGTCCTGGGTTCAAATCCCGAGTCGAATTGAATCTCTCCAACTATGTTTTTATTTAGTAGTCTCTCATAGTCTGTATTTGTCCCCGATGTATGGCAATAGGCTCACCACCTACCGATTCCATGATGGGACGTAAACGTAGCTGGTCACACGTGGAAGTGTACTACACTCTTCTGCCTATCTCTTCTCCTCTACCACAATGTTCAGTAGCAAACTCGTAAAAAATTCTGACTCTTTATCAAAAACCAACTGCTTCTGCGTGAGGGTCCGAAACCAAAGCTGGTCTAAACTCCGTAGCAGTGGAATGTGGCTTATCTGATGGTTTAACATTGCGCAGAAAGTGTTTTTAACGGCCGCCCTGCGAACATTTTCACCAATTTGTCCGTCCTTATCTCAACGCGGTCAGGGGAACGTCTTTGTTATTCACGCCTGCGCGCTGCTGGCTGGTGCTGCCGCGGTCAAAGCTTACTTGAGCGTAGAAGTGACACCGAATAAATTTTGACTGGGGTTACCCAAAACAGTATGAGCAGAAGGCTTTTTAAGCTTGTCTCATCGTTCTTCTTCAAAAATTTAGGTACTTTATTGAAATATGGATGCCTAAATTTCCTTGTTCTCTTTGTCATTACATAATTTGTGTTCATTTGTAGAAAAACGTTACACAATTAAGTCTAATGTTGAATTATGATTTATTATATATATTTGGCATCGTTTGTGTATCTATGAAGATTAAATTATAATTTTTTTATAAAAGATCCTTTGCTAACTCTGTAATTAAACTTTCTAAATTTTTTGCAGTTGTTTTACAAATAATATCGAATCTGTGCCTTTATACGGTTGCATCTCCTTGTGAATTGAAATTAATGAAATCAGCTTTAATTCAAATAATTAAATAAGTTTTGAATGTATTGTCTAAGATCTAGTATACCGTTTCTTATATACAGAGAAAAGGCTATCTTTAAATATCGTTTTCTAATAAAACGAGTTAAAATCTAAATTAAAGCCGCGACAGTATGGTCAATTTTCTTGAAAAATCTTCTTCCCTTCAGGCTGTAATATTTCACGACCATTCTGGATCTTCGGAACCCAAAGCAACACTTGCTCACAGAAAATCTCTTAGCGAATCTAAATTAGCTTGCGCTCGAGGAATCACAATCGATGTGTTTTTGTGGCAAACCTATAGTAAGCGGAGCACGTCCAGGCCTGGACAGTGCGCTTTCTTAGCATACCTCGACGTTTTCTCTGTTATACTGCGCTATTTGAATACCATTAATTTACCCAAAAGTGTTGGCCTTGAGAGGTTTCACTTTATTTACGCATTGTAAGTAGTCTTCATATTATATCGTATTCAATTTTTGGACTTTCATGAAACTCGAAACACTTTTTATAAAGAATTTTAAATACGTATTACTTATAAGTGACTTAACATACGAGTATATAAGGTCCATCGGATATTTTAAACAAGACTTTCGCTGTTTTTTTAGATAATTTGAGTCAATCCCTATTATCTAACTTTCGGCCAGATGTATTTTTCAAGACACGTTTTAAATGACTACAAAGCTATATTTTGAATGTGTATTTTGATAATAAGTATATACATTGCACAGGCATATTGTTATTTTTTAAAGTGATTAAATTGAAGGCAAAAGTTTTCAACCTAAAATTATAAACATTGAATTATATTATGAAAAAAATGTAATATCGCGCTTGTAATTGCCAAAGGAGTAGACAAAGGAGTGTACTACACTCCCACGTTTCACCAGTTACTCTGGCGTCTCACTGTGGAATGAGCCTATTGCCATACAGCGGGCACGAAACCAGACCCCGAGACACTATTAGTTATTTTTACTAAAAAAAATTAAGAAAAACTCAACAGCACCCAAACCGGATTTTGAATCCAGGGCCTCTTGAGTAGCAGACGTGCTTGCAACTACACGCCTACAGTCAAATTTTGTTATAAACAAAGTAAAAGATAATATTCTTTAACATATCTGTAGAATACGTCAATTAAAAACGTAGTACACACACTTTCTACGCAAGCTGCGTGTCCACGGCTACCTGTTTTATCATATTTTCTACTAACAAATGGCTGCTTGCACTAAAGCTTCGTATGCACTGTCCATTAGTGGGGTCCATCTTCACATAATATATGAAGCAATTTAAATCATAATAGGAATTTTATTATGAATTGTTTCCGGATACAAGAACACTATTACTACAATTCTATTACTAATGAACACGAATAGAGTAGTTGTCTTATTAACAACAAACAATAATAAGATGAATTAAAACTTCTAGTCTTCTCGCTATAATTTCACTAGTCGGTTTCACGTTTCCCTGTATGTCTTCCTTATATTAAAAATAATAATTAATGTACCAACTGCATTTGCAGATGTTAATAATTGAATTTTGTGTCCTGGTATAATCAAAAATATATCAGATTTTCAGTTATACCCACTCTGTATCGCATGACAATAGGTACGTATTAGATGAACACAATCACAGCCGGTGCACAATAGATTTTACCGTCCGAGCAATATTTACTGCGAGTATAATACTAAACAATGGCTTCGTGTGGATGATAGAGCGTCTTTGTGACCCGTGAACAATGTACGCAGTAGTAAGAGTATAAATGAATTGCACTGTGTTTACTCGTACACATTTTAATTGCAACTGCTGAGTGTACTCTTCAGAACTCTTCCAAGAAGAGGCTTTTGCTACTTATAATGTTATCAATGACTATAGACGTTGATATATATTTATTCTCTGACTTTCTATCTGTTTGCCGTGGTCTTTTACTACTTTCAAAATATTGTACTGAGACTGGGAATGATTGATTTTATATCTCAATAGGTTCTCTTTTTATTGGATATAATTTTATCAAACATTACACTATAAATCTGATTTTACACATGAAAAATAGCGATTGAATATCCAGATTTGAAAAAAAACTCGTAGACAAGAGTGTGAGAGAGAATTTCAGTTCTGAGACTTAAAACATTTCATAGTACCTACACCGGAAGTGTGCGTCAGAACACTTTACGTCTTAGTTCTATGTCACAATATCTTTCCTACACCATCTATGATACCAGACCAGTAAGCTTAGACAAAATACTTTGCCGTAAACGTTAACGCCAAACGCTAACTTCAAAATGTGTGGAAATTACATAAGCAGTGGAAAAGAAATGGTTCATCACGCTACTTCACTTATGTCATTTCCATACATCTTGAAGTTAACGTTTGGCATTCACGCTTGCGGAAAAGTATATTGTCTCAGCCAACTGTGTACTAACAGATAATTTATAGAACACAAAGGTTACAAAGTAAACATTTATTAATATTTATTATTAAAATTTTGAGTATTTCTAATGCACTTAAAACAGCATAAAATTTTCTTTTATCTAACATTATTTAGTTTTATTTACTCACTAGGTTACAATAATAAATATACTTGTGTATGTAATAGAGCAAGTTTTCTATTTTATCAGCTGAGCCGTAGCCATTAATTTAATGAAATGGAACTTCGACTTGAATTTATTTATAACTTTTCGAACGCAATCAACGTCGTTGGTCCGGTAGTAAATCAAAAATCGTAATTATCGAGTTCAATATCTAAACGGGTTAAGTAATTTTGGACAAGATTTTTTAAGAGAAAGTGATACATTTGCTGGGAACACGTACATATATTTAACCGGTTTTTTATTATAGGTCCGCAATTTTCTTAATAGCAACACTAACATGTTGATTGATATACCTGCGTGCAGTAAAAATATAGTGCTAAAGCTTTATTCTTCCAATAATGAAGGTGTTGGCAATAAAAACTAACTACCGACATATAACGTTAGTAACAGTTTAACTTTATATGTATTATTTTGATAAGTAGCTATTATTTCTAAGATAATGGTTGTAGTACAAAACAAAACATTGTATCGGTGAATACTACGGAACAAAATTGCAAGTTACCTAATGGATAATATTATAATGGAGTGGTTCAGCAATAATCTATAAAAAGATTGGAGGTGAAATTATTTACTGACTGTCCTGTTCAATGGCTAGAGCATTTCTGTTTGCCGATAGGAAGTATTTGTATGATCGGATTTCCTTTATCTTCTTTTAATTAGTATTTCTAGCTAAAATTTCTAGCAGTCTGGATTTTTGCCGGGTATATAGTAATAGTTTCACCAAATATTCCATAATGGGACTTAAACTGGTGTTTTAAATAGGTAGTACTCGTATTTTTTATTAATTTTATGACAACAAATCTATCCTCTTTCATTCTTGTCTCCGCCTGTATAGTATTAATGAATAACATTTCGCGTTCGTCGGTCTTACATTTCATTGGTACAGACTTGTCATGTACATGTACACATATTTATGTGATCCCAAATTAGGCAGAACTTATTTCTAGCTAACATGGTAATCAGACAGCCGGGATACTTATTTGTAAATATACATTTATTAACGGTTAATTATAAAAGTTGCCTGAAAGTTTAGATACTGAGTTAAAATAAGTAAAACGTGAAGAAAATTTAACATCACGCCAGTAATCCCCGAAAGATAGGCAGAGGAGCGTATTATGCCCCCAAGTTTCACCAGTTACGTTTACTTACTACCAGGAATTAGGTGGTGAGCCTATTGCCATACAACTGGCACACAAACTCCGAGCTACTAC
>DWFO01002165.1:0-14231 GCA_018246595.1 Mimoniades nurscia nurscia | reverse complement strand
GGTGATGGATGGATGAATGTGATTTCGGTTAAGTATTTTCCCTACATCTTTATATATGTATGTAGTACCAGTTCTGCCAAGTTTTTAGTCTAAGTATACATAGCAGTTTGTAAATAATTTCAAATGCGTAATTATTTTGTCTCTAGGTATATCTTATTCAAATTGATTATGTTAATGAGCCCCTAAAAGCTCTCCGCCGGCCCATGGTTTGATGCGGGGACATAATTTTTTTTATGGTAATGATTATCCTCTGATGCTTCCATGTAATAAACTCAGTTATAACTCATATGATGGTCTTTTATGGCTACGTGATATGTTATTTTAAGGGATGAGTTTGATTTAACTTTTATAATAATTGTGTTGTCTTAACTTAGCGTACCTATTCTTGTCTTTATGTATAAGTAAAAGATGTAACATCACACCTGTAATCCCTGAAGAGGTGAGTAGCGGAGTGTAGTACACTTCTACGCCTCACTAGTTACATTTACGTACCACCGTGTAGCCACAGTCCGGGCACTATTCCAGATTCTGAGCCAGTACCAGAAATTTCAACTAGAAATGCTCAGTTTACAAAAAAAAAATCTGTATAAATTTAGTTCGTTGCTTCGCGTTTTACGTATGGCTTTAAACTTGCATTACTATCGAGTGGATCATCTGTCTGTTTTCCTGGTTAAATATAAAAGGGAATATTTGTAAGTGATGTATAATATGGAAAAACAAAAGACAATATAATGAAGGTGTCATTGAATGGCAAATATTTAAAGGCCCGACACCGTTTTACAATAAGAGCCGATGAAGCCAAGACAAATAAATACCGAATGAAATAAACGAAAATACGTAGATGTGTGGATGAATTATTTCATGACGTGCAATTTTAATTACATGTGTGTAAAGTTTTCGTGAATTGAGTAACAAACAGGAATAGCGGTTGCCGGTGTAAGAATTTCCCGATTTATTTGTGAAAATCCTGTTTGATTTGAAAGCCCGGGACCGCATATATTGAATTATATGCAATTTTATCGTCATAAATATGTCTATCGGGTGTTTTTCCTGTGAAATATAAAAAAAACCCGTTGTTTTCGTTTATACGTACGTTACTCGGATTACCTATACTCCACGATAACTGGGTTCCATCAATCATCTATGTCACTTTACAGTTTATAGATCCACTCGATATATTCGATATTAAAGTTCGTTATCTGAGGCGGTAAAGTTTCCATACAATTTTGATATATATAAAAATTTTAGACTGGAACGATCTAATTTTTTAATTTCACATTTAAAACGTGACAGAATGGATTATTTAATACTAAATACGTAAATAATTATAGTAGTATTTCACTCTTATTAACACACAACTACTTAGGCTGATCACACAGTAAACCGAGCCTGTACTGTAGCGTGCAGGTATACATAGACAGTTTTACACCCCGATTGGAAATAAATATTCATGTGACTCTTTATTATTGTACTGAGTGGAAATCGAACACGTTACCCATGGCTCGATAGGCAGAGTAATTAAACAGTGAACCAAACGACCAAATAAATGATTGTATTATGTATGCTAAGCAAGAAATTCGTATATCCTTGGTTGGTCTATTGTTTAAAATCTATATCTATCTATGAAGCGTTTACTGAACGTGTATTACTGTTGAAGAATTGAAGACGACGTGTTGCCACCTTTACGTGTCGTGTTTCTTTTAAATATGTACAATTAGTTTATTTTACGCCATGTAATACACTACAATGATAATTGCTACGTTGTTCGTGTTGGTTGCAAGCGCGACAGCTGATCCAGAGGACCGGGGTTCAAATCCCGGATCGGGTAATATTAGATTTTTCTAACTTAGATTTTCTAGTTGTATCTCGGAGTCTGGATATGTACCTACCTATGTGGTGTATGGCAATATACACTGGCAATAGATGTTAATCTAATTGTTGAAACGTGGGAGTGTACTAAACTCCTCTGCCTATCTCTTCTCGGATTACAGGCGTGATTTTACAATTGAGAATACAATGTTGCAATAAAATGCTTAATAATATATTTACTACATACTTACATAAATATGTAAGAAATTACAATATTTTTAGGGAACCTTACACAAACTGTGGGGTTGCCTAATATTTAAATAGAATTTCACGGACAAGTATTCGCATGGAAAGTCTAAGATGTTTATTGCATTCGATTTAAAATGCGGTTTAAAATATCGATACCCAATAGTTATTCCGATCGCACTCAACATGTATTGGGGCGCAACTGAGAATAGGTTCCAATATAAATTCCTACTGGATTGAATTTGGCGCGAGCGTTCGTGGAAGTTTTCTGTGAATGGATATCTCTGGGTATTCTGTGCATCGACTTCTTAGCTGGGTAAATCTTCGAGGTGATACATGAATATGTAAATAATATTTACATAGATCGAATAACGCCGATATAACGGCGAAGAAAATAATCGTGAGAAAGCCATTGATTTGTTTGCAACGTTCTTTAAAGAGTGTGGAGAACACCCAGATTTTCATACCGTGGTCGATTATGGTCTACTACACGAAGTAATTCCAATGTCCAATAGTACAATGATGATACAGTTGAGAATTTTATCATTACAATTATTAAGGAAGTATTACATACGGTTTTAAGAGTGGTTTATTTACGGTTGCTAGCGTCGTCGTTAATATTATATAGTTAACATTAACATGATAACATAGACATGTAAATATACACAGACGCACATAGGCATAAACATTTATACATGCAATGGTACTAAGTTGGCTTAAGATTTATCTGTTAGTAGAACATATGGAAATATGGGTATACGTATTTAACGACGGTGAATACTTAACGAATACTAATAACAAATAATAGTACTAAGATATAATGGGTTGTGGCATCAGGAGGCATACTGATGACGACATGAGAATTAAATGTTAGATTTTAGTATAAATTAAAGACAAATGTATGGCTATTATTTGTTCGTGATGGACCTGTCATAAGTCCTAATTGCTCATCATATAAAGAGGAGTACAGGTGTAATAGTATTGAATATTTACGATCACTTAACGAAAAAATCATCGTGCAGCGTCTGGCCTTCTACAAATTTAGTCTTCGCTCTATAAATGTCAATATTTGGTAGGACGTGCACAACGTTAAAAAATAGATGACATTTAATATAAAATACACATCCGTTACGAATTTTAACGAAGGACTTCTAGTGTGGCTGCTAGTGCGACCGACCGGGACCGACTGGATTAAATCCCAAAGTATTGATATTATATAGGCGGCAATTTATTGAATAGTAAGACACGCGTGGTTTTGTTCCACTACACAAATTGTTTACCGTGTCGTGTACCATGACGTTAACAATCTACCAGCGCTTCAATTTATTGCATTTATGCAGTAAAACTCTAACAAGTTACGAGTACGGCTATAACCTGCAATGACACAGAATAGGTGCCAACGCCTTTTACGATCCATATAGAGACCTCGTAAACGCAATATTAGACCTCGTACGCGACAATATTCTTGGTATAATGAAAACTTTACTATTTTTATAACAGGGACGACAATAACGTTTGATTCGTCTTGACGTACTGATAAGGAAAAATGTTTAATTGATGATAATTATTTGAGCTGTTTTGAATCAGAGCTGAACACGTAAATTGTGTAAGACTTGAGTGTGAGAAAATCAGTGATTTAGAAAACGTGTGGCGCCATCTAGCTAAAAATATTATCTACGAAAGAATACAGAAAATTTTGTATTATAAGACGTTTCAATAAACATTTATTAAAGAATTAATTGCAAAGAAACATGCAAAATTTCTGTATAAATATTAATAGCACTCGAATTTAAACACAATTGTTAGCAAATAATTCGTTTCGATAGAATAAAGAACTTACATACTATTACTTATTTATTTCCTATTCGCACTTAGTTACTATTGTATTATTGTGTTATCTAATGTGTTATTGTGGTTTAAGAAGTTGTTTTTTTTTAAACTGTTGTTCTATTGTTGTGTGCCTTTGCAATAGAACAATATATACATATTCATTTGATTTGAGAGAAAAATATATACATATTTTATATCGTAATAAAACAGCGGTCTTCTTGCGATCGGCAATCTTGCGATATCAGTATTTGTTATTACGGGGCCATATCATGCATAAATATGTACTGTTACATTGGTCATAGTAAATATCTATCTGGGCCAAAATCAATCAGCAGAATTGGCTCGAAACTCGTAAATCTCCGAATCTCTTTACGACGAAGACAGTTTATGGTCGGTCATATTGGTCGAAACGTGTAAAAACAATATGTTTGTCGAAACGTTACTTTGATTTTTTTATGCTATGAGCGAGAATGTGTAAAAAACTTTTTTCTTATTTTCTTTCTTCTACTTCTTGCTTCTTATTTCTTTTCTTCTCATGAATTATGTTAGTAAGAGTCTTAATCCCCTTAATAAATTACACATCACGCCTGTATTTTCCGAAGAGGTAGGCAGTGGAGTGTAGTACACTTCCACGATTACCCTGTAATATTCTACGTGTTACTGTGGAATAGTGGGTGAGCCTATTGCCATACATCGGGCATTAATCCAAACTCCAATCCATTACTAAGAATTTCAAGATGCAAAATCCAAGAGTACTCCGCCCGGGGATCGAACGCAGGACCAGTTCTATTAAAGATACATTCAAACAATTATAAAAGAATATAATGTGACCTAACCTTTAGGAATTTCTTTTAGTACTGTTCATTGTTTCCTTTTAGGGCGAGATTTTCGCCCAATAATACCTAATAATATGATAAACATATTTGTATATAACATAAGCATTATCTCCATGCGGATATGATGATAATAAGTCATAGCGTACATAGCTTAATCACATAGCTTACTAGATAGTACATATAAAAGATGAGAAGAATTAAAACGAATCTTAATGTTCAATTTCAGTATTAAGTCTTGTGGAAAGATGCCACTTAAGTGAACAAAGCGTTTCGACTCGGCTTTTCAGATTCGTACCAATAAAGAGGATTCTTGTCTTTATCCGAGTTTTTCGATCGTTGTAGGACTCTTGACGGTCAAGAGATTTGTTGCTGTTGAAAATTTTACGCCTGTTATCCATAGATGTTCTATTTCTGTACCGTCTCGCCCTCATTTGGAGGTATTCTGTAGAGTACTATATTACGATGAAGTATTAGAAATTGGTAGAGAGTTATAGGTTGTGTGCCAGTTGTCAGGTGTCAATCTGATGAGTGCGGTTTTGGTGGAAATGTTTAAGTGTACGTACACATTGCACCGTTACAGTTATTTCTAGCCCGAAGCAATTATTAATCGAACAATTACTGTTGCCGCCTGAAGGTCGTTGTCGCTACAACTCCTAGAGCTAGCTGTCACAGTTCTCAGAAGTAGCAACGGCTTCGTGGACAACTTCGACTAGTTTGAATACTTAATAATACTAACTTCTTAGTAGAGTAACTACGAGAGCGACTGCTAAACGAGAGGTCCTGGTTTCGATCTCGAGTCGGGTATTATTGGGTTTATTTAATATTCCTAGTAGTGGCTCGGAGAACCGGATTCGTGACCGGTGTATGACAATAGTTACACCACCCGTTCCATGATGGGACGTATAAGGTAACTTGTGATACGTATACTACACTATTCTGCCCACCTCTTCGGGGATTACAGGCGTGATATTACGTGTTATTAATTAGTGTTAACATACGAACCTACTAACCGTTCTAAGAATACTAATAGTCTAGGATACTAGGATAGTCTCATTCATGCTGCACTGTTACCAATTTAATACTAAATCATCACCCAATCAAGTACTTACACTAAACGAATTACTTAACACTAACAACCTATCGGTGTAGTGCTATTCGAAATCCGTTGCAGATGTCTATAAGCAGAATTAGTGACTGTTAACTGATTGTTCGCTTCTGCTTTCCATTAAACAAATAACAATCCGAGCATGTTAAAATGCGGTATTACGTAGGTAAAATCTCGCTTTATAAAATTATATTGTCGAGGAAATAAATACGGTCGTAAACTGTTTTGCCACCTGGCGCAGAGTGCTACCGTTTTGACGACATTTTTATCGTTGTCTATTAACTTCGTGGTGGCTAAAAACAGCGGCATGAATGTAAAATCAATACGGCAGTGTACAGGGGCGCGACGGCTCCGTAAAATCGCAAAACCGTGACGTAACAATGAAATTGATTGAGAAATTTAATTAAAATTTTGAACGTTATCCCAACTACAGAGTAGATAATATACAGACAGGTTTATTAGTTAGGTTTATCTGAGTCGGTTTACACTATGTAAATTTATTTAAATCAGTTGTGAGCGGAGACGTGGCAAATGTGATAAGCTAAAACGTTAATTAATTCTAAATTTGAATTTGACAGTTACTGGCGTCAACGTTTCAAAATCATATCCGTTTCAGATCTATAAAAACTAATTCAGACCTGATTTCACATACTCGCGTCAGGATCCCAATATAAATTTCATTATTTATTTATTCTTTGTTGTTAACCCAATCTGGCTCATACTAAGTAGACTTAATACTTTACGATATTTACGATTATACGAGCAGGGATCACCATCAGATGAGATTATGTGACAGATATATAATGGAGCCAGTATCAATATTGTAAAGCAGTTTAAACAAATTTAATCTTTGTAAGATAGCGGCGTTGGCACGTAATTACGATACAAGTGTATTGATATGTCATTTCTATTGAATAGTTGCTCTGTGGTCCAGTCCAACGCAACGTTTTGGTGACACCTACGCACTGAACCTGAGCAAATGAAGTTCGCTTTTGAACATTAATTTAGAAAGGGATAACGTAATTAAATGTTGGTTTATTAAAGAAAATTTAGGAGGAAAGCTGGTAAGTAGTCCTCCAATGGTGGTTGAGTGATTTAATTGCGTGAATAACTGCTTCTCGAATGGAGGACCACAATTTTAGTACCTGTATGTAGTATTGCTATGTTGGTGTAGACCGCAAGCGCGACTGCCGATCTGGAGGTCCTGAGTTCAACTCCCGGGTCAGGCACTACTGAAGTTTTCAAATTTAGATTTTCTAGTAAGGGCTCGGTGTCTAGAAATGTGCCCGGTGTGTGGCAATAGGCTCACAACCTATTCCATAGTGGGACGTAAACTTAACTGGTAAATAGTGGGAGTGTACTACATTCCTCTGCCTACCTCTTCGGTGATTATAGGCGTGATGTTACGTTTTTTGCATGTAGTCTTAAAATTGTTGAAACTCGAAAAAAAAAAACTTAACTGTACCTTCGTCGTCTTATACAAATATTAAAATATTCGATATAATATAGGCATAGTATTTGAATATTAGGAATGTTGTTTTCAAAGTTAAACGTAACATTACGCCTGTAATCCTTAAAAGGTAAGCAGGGGAATGTAAGTTACTCACACTTAAGTTAGACTCCCATGTTTAATCAGTAACGTTTATTACCCATCATGAAATAGGTGGTGAGCCTATTTCAGGAATTTCAAGTTAGAATAATCCAATAGAACCTCACTGGGGATTCGACCCCAGGACCTCTCGATCGGTAGTACTATAGTTGTTTTCAAAGTTACAAGGTACGATATTTTTTATTTATAGTATTACAATTAAAGAAAACAGTTATAAACAAATTGTAAATTTTGATGACTTGTGAATGTAACTGCTTTGAATACTTTTCCAATAGATACACAACAATCCTTTCACAGGTGGGATTCGACGGTGCATTCATATCGCAAGCTTCTTATTAAAATTTTGTAATACCTATACTTTCTAAAGAGATTCTGCAAACTTCATCATCATCATCAGCCCATCCCAGTCCACTGCTGGACATATGCCTCCCCCAAAGTTAATAATTTAAATTTTCTGCAAACTTAATAAGTTCTTTCATCAATGGCTGCACTAAAACATATCAATGTCATACGTTTGTTTTTAATATGTTTAGTTACCATAGCGTAAATATTTTCAAGTAATAAAATACGTTATATATTATATCCGCTTGCACAATTTAAAACTTCGGCTTGGCACGTTACAATTTTATTTCTTATATACAACCTGCTGGTTTGCGTTTCATAACAAAAATGTAGGGCAATTCATCAGTGTTGCCCACTGGCGTTCATATTTTTCCAGAAATTCTTCTAACTTTCGTATTTGGCCCGTGCATATTTTCCTTCGAATTTTTTGGAATAAGATTTCGGGTTGAATAAATATGTAGTATGTTTGAGAATCTACAAAAACCTTTCTTTACTGTAAATGTATAATTGAATGAGGAGAATTAAAGAGTACTCTTGAAAGATAACCTATGAATGTTAGTGGACTGCTGTCGAATTATGAGATTGATAATGATATACATTATACTATATTAATGAAACAAAACTAACAGTTATTACATAGAAATTCCAGGTATCGGATAGAGAGCGAATTAAGTTGCTCAAATGATCTGGAAAATCGAATATAAGAGGAATTGGCAAGTGAGTTCTGTGAAAACCAAATATATAAGAAAACTAAAAGAACTTACGAACGACTTCGCAGTTGAATTGTGAGGATTTATTTTTATAGTATTTTGTACTTAACATGTTTTAGTGACATTTTGATACTAAACTGTTAACTAATATATCATTGTATTATTCATTATCGCAATTCAAATTATGTAGAAATAATGGCGGATGAAGCAATGATGAAGTAAATATAAAATCCGAATATTGATGGACGCAGCAGCTCTGGGACATGAAGACTCAGCTATTTAGACCGAATAGGTCAGATAATAATAGCCTACAGGAGGAGTGGAAAGTAATTAATCAATTCGAGAATGGAGTCGAGTGCTGAATGTGTAAGAAACATGTCAGAACTGTAAGGGTACATATATTCGGTACATTTAGTGTTCTCCGCCCACCCCGTAACAGACCTATCGTGATGGTATTAGGCTTATACGATTTATTTTAGTTGTAATACTGGTTGTAAAGACTGTCTCCATAAAACAAATTTAGCAAGTCTTGGGGTTAGTTCATTATAATATATTTAAATTCCGCTTAACGCAATTATTCTCAAGGAGCTATTCCAGAATGATCGACTGTAAACATTTTTGGAAACAAAGACAATACAGTATTTCTAATAAATATGTATAAAGATAAGCTTGTTAAATGGTGTAGTCTTTCTTAATGGATTCAATGTACAAAATTACTTAATTCATAGGTAAAATACACAATTATATCCGCATTCTATTCTCCTATCTAACGACCTAAAGGCACAGTAACGAAGATAGAACCACACGATACTTTCAACACGAATATTCTATTCTACAATTACAAAACAGAATGTAAAAAATTAACCTAATTGGCTGTTTATTTCCCTTTGCCTTAGATTTACAACAGTTTCTCATTCCCACAGCAGCCATTTGCAATTTATCAGAACACAAAATGGCGGGCGTATTGGTCGAGAAGGTTCTACCGCTAATTGAAAGAGCTTTTTTCAACTGTTCTCTTTGTTGCTTGTAATAAGCTAGGATATTTTTTGTTACGTTATTTCTTTGTTGTTTAAGAAGGATTTCAGTTAGTTTATGGTTATTTCTTGTAACGTCTTTGTACTATCTTGGTGCTACTACCACTTTTATATTATCGCGCACTATCACTATATTTCGCTGTTGCTTGATTACTTATATACGTAATAATTATTTGGTTATTATTTTCAATTTCACGTTGTTATTTAGACTAAGTTTGCATAGATATAAGAAGTTAAAAAAATCTGTTGTCATTCTTGCTATTCGCCAAATCTATAACATAAGCAAACTAGATACAATTCAATGTCGGTAAAATTTAACCACCTTAGCTCATGGAAAGTGGGGTAATAAAGCTCCTCTTTACGATGCCACTGTTGATCTTCTAATCCATAAACTAAGGAGGTCAGTATATGTCAATCACCAATTGCTTTCATCGCACTCTTTGTCAAGGACGCGGAGGTATAATCTTGAGTTCGCGGGATACAGATGTTACACATTTACATTACACATTTGGAAACATAACAGGGAAAATAACGAAGTATTCATCAGCGCAGAGAGGAAATTTACTGTGTTGGAGGTTACGACACTGATTTATCGCTTCGAAATGGTTCTGGGAGAAGTAACAAAGTATTTAGCTCCTACAGGACTTCCAACACCGCTAGTTTTCACTTTTCTACAGGGTCAATACAATTTCTGGGGATTCGTTAAAAGAAATAGAAGTTTTCAATTTTTTTTTTTGGGAATGCTTAAGTAAGTTAACATGTCTAAGAAAGGCTACAAATATGAATATATATATTCAAATCCCGGGTCGGGTACCACTAGAATATTGTGACTAGAATTTCTAGTTAACATTTTTTTAGTAGTGGCTCATAGTTTGGATTTGTACCTGGTATATGGCAATAGGTTAACCCCTTATTCCATGGTGGGACGTAAACGTAACTGGGGAAACGTGGGAGTGACCTATTTGAGGATTACAGGCGCGATGTTACGTTTTGTTTTCCATAACTTAGTTTCGCTTTTCCTACATTCCTGTGAATGCAATTACTAATAAAAACCTAAAAATCTTTAATATCAGCTCTGGGTATGTCGCTAGGATGTTGAAGTGGAAACAAGTAACTAGTTCATTTTGCAAACATACCCTCTTCAGTCTTATCACATTACCAATATCTCACAAGTAGTATCTCCGTTCAGATATCTCGGCTAACATTCATTTACAAGTTCCTGTGACAAACAAACTCATGCCACTCAATGAACTGCTAGAAATCAATTCCATCGAGTCAACAAACTTGAGTTATACAGATTGTCGAATCGACAGTCCGATGGTATGCAATTTTGGTCCTTCGCTACTCTATACTAAGACGATAAAATTAAAGGACGATAAGGTAAGTTAAGTTTGCACATAAGAGCTCTTTTCTCTTGAAACGTTCCTCGATATTTTTATGAGGATCGTTCCTGGCAGTCCGGTTGATTTAATATTTGACAAACAGGATGTTGGGGACATAGTATCGTCGTGTAAAAATAGCTATATTTGTTTACGACTGTTTTTTCAATATGGAAAGAAGGCTTTCATGTTGTTATTCCCCCTCAGGGGAGGACAATGTCCCGCAGTGGACTGTAATAGGTTGATGGTGATGATGACGACGATGATGATGTTATTATTAAACTAATTTTTGAGTTGCATGATACAGTTACGTTTAACATTTGCTAAGTGACTAGTTACCTGGTATTAAACTATTTAAGTCACTAATAAATTATTACGAGAATAAAAAGTCATATTAGTAAAGTAAATTAGTAAGAGGGTAGCGATAAATGTGTTCTAATAAATGTTTCATCACTTACGCACTTTGCACCCCTTCCAATTGTTAAGATGAGAAAAATGATACGTTCGAAGTGAACAAAAATGTCCAAGTGGATAAAATTGAACTTTAATAGAATTTATAGTTGCATTAAGCCGAACTAGATTCGTTTACCCAGTTTTTCACCTAATTGAGTGTGCGCGCGGAAAACGGACAGTAAATTGGAATCCGAAACCATACAGATATAAATAAGATCAGATGAAGTCAGTTGTTTTCGATTTTATAAAACGATATTTCTTTAAGCGGACCTGAAGTATTATCAAAATCGATGTTCTTAACGGCTGATTAAATTGGGTTTCCGTGAAATATTAATAACTACAGAGCGATTCGGTCTTTCTATGGAAGATAAGATAATTTTTCGTCGTTATTGTAAACAATAACCTCAAAGAGGCAAAGTTAGTGACTTATGGGTCGAGTAACCTATGAAATATAAAAACCTCTTTAACATTGTCTAGGTTATTTCGTATTTGTAGCTAATATTATTTTTATGTCTACTTTATAAATTTATAGATCTGAAGTTATCATATACTTAATGTATAACAGGTGTATTATCATTGTCAGCTTATTTTAAATCACGACTGGACATACGAGTAGGCCTCCTCTGAAGGACGTTTGCTGACAATCCCTACGCTGAGGATGCGGGTGGAGATCACAGAACACTCGTCAATCTGTCCTCATGAACGTAAATAGTGAATGTAATTGTAACACATATAATACATACATTTTAACTTTTTGCTCTCCTATTTACAATTTTTAAATACCTATTTCAAGTTTGACATTGCTCTGTGCACGCAGTATTTAGATAAATGGATATGAAGGTTTCTCCTTATGTATTAATACACATGTATAGATATGAAGACGGTTTCCAACAATCTGTAAATAAGTTTTCAAGTTAGTCGTGGAAACGTTGAAGGGAATGTAGTTAGGGTCGCGGGGGTTTGATATGAACGCGATATCTGTGTTATCACTTTATATAGATTCCATTGAGTCAGAAGGAATTCAATCAGAACTTTGGGATTTGGACCTCAAATAGTGAGAGTTTGTAAGAAGTATATTGACAATAAATATCATTTGCTGTATTAGAGCAAGAAAAGATCGTGGCGAAAGTTATACAGCTCAGCGATTTGATAACAAATGTTTCTGAGTAACGTACATAGGTCATAATATATTATACATATATAATTCTTCTGCTCAAAATTATAATCTTAAGATTTCAAAATAAAAAACGGATATGACATGGGGAAGGAATTTTTGCAGTGTCTTTATTTAAAGATAAATATATCGATATTTACTAAAATTTGAAGAATAAGATACCTACCTGCCTAGCTTTGCGAGAGAATCCATTATGTGCTAGCTATATGAATATAGCGTGTGAGAATTTTTTGTTTCTGTGACAAAGAAGATTTTATAATATCATAAGCACTATTGGGCATTTAAATAAATAGTATTTTGAGTTGAAACTTTACAAAGGAACATATAATTAAATTAAAGACCGCTTAAATTGTCGGAAAACTGAAACAATTTTTCATTTTCCACGGATTATAAAAGGAATCGGTTACGTGGAAGTCGGAAACACGGAGCAAATATTCGACGCGAACACCGATAGGACGATGTTTCTGACTCTCGTGCCATTTCCAGATTGAGTTTTCAATTAAAGTCGACACGAGGACGCGACAGCCCTAGTTCCGTGTGCTGTCCGATGTCGTTTCTAAAATTGCTTGTAGTCAGAGCGTAGACACGGAAGTGAGAATTTATACACTTTTTGGAGAGAGAATTTGAAAAACAATAGCTCTAAACCTGTCTTATTTTGAAATTAGTCATTTAACATAACGCAACGTAACATCACGGGCATCATCACTGTAATCCCCGAAGAGGTAGGCAGACGAGTGTAATGCATTCCCACGTTTCACCACTTACGTTGACATTCTTACTGTGGAACAGGTGAGCCTATTGTCACTAATTATTGTATTTGCTATAAAACAGTTTACCCATCAAATAATGCAATATCGGCAATATTCAATTTTTCATTAAATAAAAGGCAAAATATCACTTATCATAAAAAGGTTCAGTTTGCGGAAGTCATCTTTTCTTTTGCTTTTCTGTTCAAAGATAATGTTTTTAAAATGTCAAACTACTCACATTTTTGCATTAACGATCAAATTCTATATTTGATGTGATTGGTCCAACGATTACACAAGAGTAGTGGTAGTCTACTCAGAGAGTAGCTTCCAACAACTACAGGTCTGGGGTTCAGGTCCCTGGCAAGCAACATAAATTTTCGAAGCTATAAAGTAAACTACGACACTTGCTTAGTAGTTCAGTGATTAGTTAGAGATTAGAACGCCGGCGAAGCAGTTGAGATGGAGATTTATTCTAAGCCCCGAGCCTGTCGGTAAATATTTGCTTAGGTGTGTGTATTACGTGACATACAACCTCGCTCCGATGCACGGTCGTATGTTTACACGGTTATTTTCCACAGAGCTCCTTACATTTACATCACTTCCGATGAGTTGTTACATGGTAAATGAACAATAGTGTCATCATCATCATGATCAAAGTACGAAAATGTTTACTGCGAATTGCTTCGTACTGTACCTGTTGTTAATCCTCCTGAATCTTTTAAAGAAACTTTACGCCATACGTAAAGATCGTTACTACATCTTTGGATACACAGGAAAAAACTTAGTGATCTAGGCATGCCGCAGTCAATTAAATATTTAAGTACGGTTTTCTGTGATTTATCCAAGGCCTTCGATTGTGTGCAGCATGAAACGCTTGCCAGGAAGCTACACCACTATGGTATTAGAGGCATGGCTCTGAATCTTCTCACTTCTTACCTAAGTGATAGGATTCAAA
>DWFO01002164.1:0-14232 GCA_018246595.1 Mimoniades nurscia nurscia | reverse complement strand
CTTGCCTATCCAGATCAGACGCTGTGATAATCTTCGTATCTTCAAAAAACATGTAAAAAATCATTACCTTAGCTTTTAAACCCTTTCATTTTCTTCTTCCATCGTGGGACTTAAAAGTAACAAGTGAAACGTGGGTATGTTCTACATTCCTCTGCCTACCTCTTTGGGGATTACAGGCGTGATGTTACATTTTTTTCTTTTCTACTCTTCATTTTCCTATTCTCCCCAGCTATTCGCTATCTGTCTATATGTATGTTATGTATCAATAAACTATGGGCACCTACCGACTCCTAATAATTTAGTGATCTTTTTATCTCTTCCTTCAAAAGGTTGCCTGGAAGACACCGCTAGTTAGCGATAAGGCCACCTTTTGTAAATATTTAGTTTTAAGTTTTCCTTTTTTATATTTTTAATGATGTACAATAAAGGATATATTATTATTTTATTATTATGCCGGTTACGGAGATTTCTGACTCCCCCATCAGTTAGTATCTGGCTTATTCGATCAGAGGCGAGTCTTGACCTACCCCGGCACCTGCGTCCATCAAAGGGTTAAAGCCATAAACATCTTTCATACTAGTTAAGCGCGATTTGACAGACTTCACATACCTTCATGCTAAACAGCGTTCGTAATATGTAGAAATATTTCAATACTACAATTACAATAATGCAACTTCTGTCAATAGGGATCCAGAAGTCATGATCAGACCTTTTAGACAAAAAAATTTATCAAAAGACTTTGAATGTCAGTTACAAGAAGTTTATCAGAAGATGGCCGAAGCTGCATTACGTGGAAGGTTCGTTCAACTACAAATAAAATATACACTGTATACACACAGTACTACAGTACCCTCCCACAATTCACCATTTACGTTTACGTCCCACAATGCAATAGGTGGTGTCTATTACTATACACCACGCACAGATCCAGACTCCGTGCCGCTTCTAAAAAATCTAACCAGTATTTAAGTAATATTTAGCATAATTAAATCCTAACGGGTTGAAAACTTTTTCATGCTGCCTTTAGAAATATTAATTTATTGGAATTAGCTGAAGCAGAACTAAAGTAAGTAATAAATAATTTTATTTATTTTATGTTTTCTTTCTTTACATTCTGAACTTATATTTTTTTAACTGTCATAGCTTTCTCCAGCTGTTTCTGGATTCTTTGATTTAATGGCTCTTTCTTAACTCGTGCAGCTGGCACTATAAATCCGCGGGAAATTCGACTGTGTATATTTACGAAAAAATTCAATCATATTTAAACATATATTTTTTTAAATTGCTTGAATTTCTTGAGTGCCATTTAAGAAAAAGAACTTGAAAGGGCTTAGAATCGCTTTCGATTGAAAACACTTTTCAAAATTTCTATTTTAACAGACGGCAAGAATCGTCCACTCGACGAGCGGCCGCCAAGAAGACCTCATTCGGTCCTCCTCGTATCGCTTCGTTTTTGCTCGGCTTGCCTCCTCGTCCCCCGCACCCTCTGAAGAAAGCGCTTCGGAACTACCATCAACGGTTAAACAGGCATCACCTGCAGTTTATTGAGGTAACATTATTTCAAAAACCACTTTTACCGATACCGATGTCAATACTATATAATATGATACTCTAAGGTTATCGTTCTGTTTAGATGAGTTTTATGGACGCAAGGAAAATCCAACCATACAATAATAATTTATATCTATTTACATATTATAATATCGTGATGATATATTGTACATTATTGGCAGTGGCAAGAGCATCTCTCACGTAAACCAGACCCCACCGCGATGCCGCCAGGCGCTGCGGAGGCGTTGAAGGAAGCAGAGGCGACTATCGGCAACCGTTTGCTAAAAACACAACCAGATTACGTAGCACCGCCCGGACACAACACGCAGCTACGCGTGTGCCTCGCTAGGAAAGAGGTGCAAATTACTAATGCATCTTAACCACTTTTAGCTTTAAATGTATTATAATCAAGTTTCATTTAATTGCTAATTGTAAACGTAAATTAAACTGTAAGAGTTAAAATAAAACACTGCCATCATCCAATAGATATTAAAAGTTTCCTGTTTCAAGTTTGTGAAACAGCAAAATTTTCATCTAATTTGTATCTTTGAGCACAAAGTGTGAGCTAACGTTTTGTACAGATCTATGACAATAAACATGCGTTCAACGTGAAAGTGTTGAAATTACGCCAACACAAAGTCGAATTGGTAGCTCAAATGAAGCACATCGGGGAACGGTTGGCAGAAATTCGAGTAGAAATCTCTCAGAAGCTGGCCCAACAACCGCCACCCGTACCCCAGATCGACGAGGATCTCGAATTTCCAGAAAGAAATCTAGAGGTAATTCTTTTTTATAATTTTGGAAATAACTTTATTTGTAACATTTAAAAACATCAATTCGCAATCAGTAGTGTACCACAATAGGAATGAAAAAATGTTTATTATCATGGAGTGTCTAATTGCTTATTAAAAGAATTTTTTAAGATAGTGCTTTGTTCCAAATGTCTAAATTAATATAAAACTTTCAGATAAAACCTGTGCTAGTGTCTTCTGCTCCCAGACCCACTATTGTAAAAAAGACACCAGATCGCAAAAAGTCCACCATGTTGCCGCAGGCGCGAGTCCTGCAGCCACGTGTTGCCCGATTCGAACCAATTACAGGTGCTTGCCCTTATTATGTTTAAAGTGCGATCCTCTGTGACGTCATATATGTTTTATTTGATACTAAACATACAGAATTCCGTATCTATTTATACAGAGGTACGATACCGTAGTTTAGAAGGTAATGCAATTCCTAAATCGTATTATGTAACATTGTTTATAAAATATTATTTTTTCCAGAAAGTCGTCCACTGGCGGCGTCTTGGGAGCTGCTGAAAGTAAAACAGGACCAGGAGTCTTCAGCTATAGAGATTGAAATTAGAGAGAGAAGAATTGAAAGGTGGAAACATTTACCAGTCGCATATTGTCTTCGCTAATAAGTTCCAATGAACTAAAATGGCAATGAAAATGGCAACGTTGCTTTGAAGAACTATTGTATTACAAAAGCTCATGCATATTTAATAAATAAAATAACTATCGTATTGTCACTTGTAACGAATTGAAATACAGTTTCCTGTAATATGCTATAGGGCTAAGATATTTCCGGGTTTTACAGACATCTGTATGAACAAGATATGTTGCTTGCGGATGCCCAGGTCTCGGTTCAACAGTTCGATTCTCGTTTGAGACAATTGCAACGAGAACGCATCAGAGTTCAGGTAAATTATAAACATGAGGGGTATGTATAAAAATGATTACTTTATATGTATCATTTACCCTATTTATTAACGTATATTACTAACTTTCCAGGAAAAGAATCAGTTACTAGAGTTACACTTGTATCAGTTGCACAGAGAAATGAATGTTCTGAATCGGTTCGAGGCCCACGAAGATCGACTCGCAGAGAGGGTGTATGCAAAATTGATGCAAGTATGTACCTACATTATGCTCGGATAGTGATACAATAAATAACCTTACTTAACTGGAACACCGATTTTACCGAGTTTCCCTGGAAAAAAATGTGTCAGTAGCTTGTTTACTGAATCCAGGTGCGTGGAGTCCAAGAACAGATCGCGGACTGTGAGCAGAGAATAATTGAGCATCAGAATGAAAAGGAAGAGCTGGACCTCGCGTGCCAGGAGCTCCAAAGACAGTTCAAACGACTCGTGCATGACAATAAGTTTGCCGATTTTCTGCGCAGAATTTTCAAGAAGAAATATCGTCCGCCACGCGAACGCGACGAAGACGGTAAATCCTCAGCAACTACAAATACAAATAATTAGTAATAACTGAATACCGGTTAGTCTGAAAGCTATTAACGTCCCTTTACGGGGCACGGGCGTCCCCCACCGTCTACTTCGAATTGGTGCAGATATCACAGCGTCAGTCTCAAAGAAAACGCCATAAATACATCTTAAAATATGTTCAAAAATGTATTTTTAGAATCGTCGGAATCAGAGTCCTCGTCTTCGAGCAGCGAGGAGGAAGATGAAGGCAGCTTGGACAGCCGCGACATTGGACCTATTCGCCTGGACCCGAATATATGTCCCGAGGGCTGTGATCCTGCAATTTATAACAAGACTTATGATCTTAGGAACACTAGGTGGGTCAGGAACAATGATAAGGAATTAATGATTAATGTCATATTAAATAAATATATCTCCTTTAGCTTTTCGCTTTCTTTTTAATTCAAAGTAAAGACAATTATGTAACGTCCAGTATGTTCTACTCTATTGTTGTCTTTATGCAGGCACACGCATGAACAAGATATGCTCGAGAAAGATCACCTCGTGGACTTATTACGGAAGGATATTGAAGCGCACAATAAAGTCAAGAGGAAATTTTCTATCCAACTGGAGCAGAGGAAAAACGAACTGAGAGAATTCATGGTGACGTTTAAATACCACATTGACCCAAAATAGAACAAATAATAGTACCTATATAATCTATCATCGAGAATAATAATTACACTTGCTCATTTGTGTGAATGTTTTATTTTAATTGTAAGATGGAAAAACAAAGTTGCATGAACGAAGTGGAGCAAGTTGTGGCGCTCCGGTACGACCAGATCCGCGCGGCGGCGGTGCGCGGCTGCACGCGGCGCGGCCTCGCGCGCGCCGTCGTGTTCCCGGAGCGCACGCTGCTGGGGCTGCGCCGCCGCGTGCTGGAGATACAACATGAAATTAAACAACAAAGACAGAGGCAAAAGTAAATGGAGTCCATTACGTTCCTAACCTAACGGGTGTCCAGAAACGGTATGTTGTGTTTGGAATTATTCTGCGGATGTATTAGCCGTGCTTGTGATTTCAGAGTAAACCGCACCCACTTGTTCCGCATGAATGTGGATCTGAAGGCGATGGAAGCGCGCGCTCGGGAGCTTCGCGCCCAAATGAGGGACGTGCTCACGCGCAAGCTGGGGCGCCCGCGGCGCGCAGACAAGACGCTGGACGACCTGCTGCGTCAGATGGCTCGCAGGCACAAGTTCGCAGCCGCTCAGCACGCGCTACCTCAACTCCTCAACCAGCTTAGAGACTGGCGGGTAAGGTCTACCAATCAGCAGCCTGTAACGGCAAAAACTGTTATCATAATATGATCTGCTCTTTGCTGTTACAATAGGTAAGTACTTTGCTACATAATTTGCTTTCTGAGAAACATAATTTGGAGTCGGTTATATCGTAAAGGTCTGAAGAACATTTTGTTCTTCAGACCTTTACTATAGTTTGTTATACATTTTCTTTTTACATTTATACGTTTTCTGGTACTCAATTTTACCACCCACTAAGTGCTAATGTAGTTTTTGCGTAAAAGTCATTCATCATAAAAAAATGTCTAAGCGTAAAAGTCAAAACATCAAGTCATTATATAATATTGAGCTTATTTATATATACCTACCAATTGATATATTTATTATTTTATTAGGAGCGACTTAGTGAGCTTGAGAAAAAGTACCTCAAACTTCTTGATCAGTACTCTGATAGACTGCGGCTCGCTGCCGCGCTGCAAGCCGATGTTCTGCCGCAGAAGGTATATTTACTTTTATACGTCCGCTGTAGTATTAGCTGTAGTATCAGCAGCAGCTGCCGCTGTCTATTAAATACTAATATCTGGCGAGCTATATAAATCTGTAGGGGTCATGCCAGCGTATTTTCGACGGGCATTCCAAAACCACGGTGAAGTGTGGTGAAAATATGTCGGTCTGAAGAAGCCGTAAAGGATGAAGAATCCATTTCTCGGAAAATTAGTTGTTTAGAAAAAAGCTGACAACTATATTTCTTTTACCTTCGGATTGTTTCCCGCAATCAACGTCCCGAGCTGAGGATAAATTTAAATCGTTAAGCGGTTTAACTAAATTTGTAACGTATTGTAATAAATCATGCAAGTACTAATAAAAAGTGACTGTTTAGTTAAATCCTCACTTCATGTCGAAATTCTTTTTTATTAGTATTTTCATGATTTATCACAATACGTTACAAATTTATTTAATCGGATCAACGATAACATCTAGCTAGACATAATTTTAAAGTATATTTTATAAATTATAAGTACCTATATGATATTTTAATATCTGCAATTCCTACACCGTAAATAAGTAAACAAGATATTTGTATGTACTGATACTTGCACAGATAAACGTTTTCTCTTTTAGTGTTCTGAATTAAAAATATATATATTTCATCCATATCGCAGCCAACGAAAGACCCTACCAAGATGGCAGGAGCGTACGAACCAGAACAGTATCAAAGGGACGTGGTGCGTCTGAGAATTGTAAGAGCCCAACAAGTGCAACAAATAAAGGTACACATAGTGAAATAATTAGCAAATATGAGGCCTGCCATATAATATTTTTTTAACTCATCCAAAAGAAAAAAATAATAATACAGAACTTAAAAACAAACAATTTCTTTATTGAGTATATTATCAAGTGCTTCAAGTACTTATCTACACAAAAGTGTTTCCCTAAGATTTCGATTTGATCCAGGCCCTCCAAGAGGAGATTCAAAATCTGCGTCTGAAGCCACTATCACATGTGTCGGCGCCACCCGCGCCCTCTTATGTAGAATCTCATCAGTCTCAGATACACTTGTTCGCGTTGCCGCAACCCGCGAGACAGCAGCGAAAGAAGTATTTTCCCATGTACGCATTCCATTTCTTATTACGAGTTTTTTAGTTGGATCAGTACTTCTTATGGGGGCACTAATGACATCCTACACGAAGTAGGTAGCGCTGGCTCATACGGTCATACGTATTACCTACCTTAAATCCGGACGAGTAACTTCTGTCTGAATCATAAACAAGTGGAGGGGAACGGAGAACGGTGAATGTCTATGGAAGTCTATGGAAAGATTAACTTTCCGTTTTATTTACTGTCTCATTAATGAGCAATGCTCCAATTGCCAATTAGTTTTCCAAATTAATAGTTGTCGACGAATCGGGTCCACGTGCGGCTAAGTGGCCATGAAAGCGTAATGTATTAGAAAAAGTATTTAATACTCGCAACTCTGTTATCAACATGCTATAGGTACATGTACACTTCTATATTTCATATTGGTTAATAGTATGTGTAGATGCAGATGCATCCCCCTGAAATTAATCCTGGCGGCGCCCACGTCCATGTCCGGATACTTACATACACTCTCTAATGTTTTCCACTCCGCAGTACCCCACTGGGGTCCACATTGAAGCTGATATACGACATAAACATAATGAAGCTGTTGTACGACTGCCTGGACGCGATGCGTGTGACGCGCGACGACGCCGACCAGCTGCTGCAGGAGCTGGGCGCGGAGCTGCCCGACGTGCTGTCCGGGTGCGTGTCACAATCGTCGTCAACGACAATATTACCCACCATGTGCTGTGTGTGGGTGATATTCGACATTATTGTTCTAACACTTCATTCCTATTATGTTTATTTAAATAATTATCCTAAGCGCTGGGTACACATCTATTCTATTGATGGAGATGTTAGCTTCATCTTTACGCTTTGGCAATGTAAGTAGGGATCATTGTTTTTTTTTTTTATTTTGGGGTTCGAAATTTAAACTTTGATTGTTGTCTATTGCACTAATCAAACATACATGTTAAAATATTTCCTATAATTTAATTAGTAACACATTGCAGTTCGAAGTCCCGCTTTGAAGTGGTCGATAAACTAGTGCGAAAGTGGTTACTGAAGTACGGAGGGGACCCGAGCTTGTACAAGAAACAAACGCGGGCCTTTGACGCGCTCGCCGCTTTGGCCGACCGACTGATTAGACAGCACGTAAGTAATATGCATTTTGTTTCGATACGATTACGATCTACAGAACCAAATTCCGGTAAGTCCTCTGCCAGATAGACGAATCTACCTCTCCAATCGACATATCGATGGACCCACATATAAAACTGCGTTGGAAGTTGGAAGTAACAGCTACTGCGGTAAATTTAATACACGTTTATTGCAAATTTCTATCTTTGAAGGAATTATTTACTTAAATAAATTTCCATCTTTCGCTGACCATTTCCTTACTCATACAAATTTACACAAACGCTTGGTTAACATGCTTACAGGCGCAATTACACAGTACTGCTTCGCACACAAACTACAGACGTACTCTACCAATCTACCATACGCATACAAACTAGTAAACGTATAGTAAGAGTAGTTTTTTTGACCCGGATGCCACCAATCGGGGAGTTTTGCCCTGAATTCCTACAATAAGGTAGAGGTAGTGACTGAAATACAGCGCCGTAGAGAACACGTCACGATCTACATTATTATCAATGTGTTGTTTTCACATTATTTTCTTATTTTTATTTTATTATGTATGGCAACGACTTTATTTCATATTTATTTTTATTATATATAGATGGGCACGTTAGTACGTATACATGTTACGAATGATTGTCAGAGACGGTATAATTTCAAAACTTAAGTGATACACACGTAGAAGGAAGACAAAACCTGATGTAATTAAATCCAAATAGATCGAAGCAATGGAAGGTGCAGATGCTGGGACGGGCAAAGTGATGGCATCCCTGGAGGAGGCCTTGAAGGATGTTTCCGGTGCACACGAGCCACTCCACCGGCGCTTGGGACCAGCTCTTGCAGCGTTACTGCACACTGCGGAGTCTCCTGATTTGGGTATATCTTCGATCATCACCAAATCTTCTATAGCACCACTGTTGATCACGAGTGGACTAAAATGCCTTAAATCATAGATTACCACGCTGGCCCAATGCGGACTAATAGACTCAACATACTTTCAAGGACATTATATAGAACACTATTAACTATATATAAGTTTCCTAAATGTTTTCCTTCACTGTTGTATGTAGTGATTTAGTCTATGAAATATTTAAAATGTAACAATGCCTGGTTAGTGGCACTTATGCTAACTCAACAAACCCCAAACCCCTGACCATCTGAAACCTAAATAAATCATTAGGCAATAGCTGCTTGTTTATTTGTTTGCGTCATTACAGGTCATAAAGAGAGGTGTATGCTACATTACCCATAGGAATGGGTAATGTAGCATACACCTTCGTTACATGGTGATCTTTCGCAATACCATGTACGTATGCTGTAGTATTAGTTACCGCTGTCTTAATGAGTTCTCATCTCTTATAACATCTGGCAGATCGCGGTACGACGCCTGCCTAAAAACGATGAGACCGTTTGAGACCTGCCCTGCGTTCCCTTACCCGCATGCCCAGCGTGGGGATTGTGCCCAAAAACCCAGAGAGGTTGCGTCCAGCAGTGACTTAAGCAGAATGATGATGTTGATAATAAATATATAAATGTATATAAATAATGTATAATAAATATATAAAATATAACACACATCCATAACATTTGTGTTCATAATATTTTCTAAACATTTTTCTAATACACAGAAAATTATTACAGAAACCACCGAAACAATGGCGTCTCTCGTGAACTCGCTAATTGATGAACAGCATCCACTTACAGCCGAATCTATAAATGTCATTAAAGTATTTGATATCGTAGAAGACATAAAAGGTAATAAAGAGTACTTTAATTTTATTATTATTATTATTATATCATTTCTCCGGGTCATTCACGGGGCAAGCAGACAGCATCCATTACCAATCCAGACCTGGCGTGCTTCTTATACAATTTCCTACGTCTAATCACTTTTACTGTGGGTTCACATATTAGTAATTATATTTACATGAATTACGGAATCATCAGAGTGCGGAGTGCAAGCACCAGCCGAAGAGTTGGAGTATTTGGTGCGATTGGCGGTGGACAGTTTGAGGGCCCAGCTGGTTGGACCTGAGGAAACGAGGAAGATCGAAGCGGAAGTTGAAAGAGCTTTGTCCATGAAGGTGGGTTGTGCTAATTTAATTGAGAATGTTAACTGACAGCTAAATATTTTAAATTGTAATCATTCTTCTACACCTAAGTTGAGACTGTGACTCACATTAAAATACTACTACCTGTGTATTATAGATTACAAGGAAGCTATAAGTAAAATAATTAATCGTCATCATAAGCCCATTGCAGTCCACTGATGGACGTAGGCCTCCCTTGAGAGGATAACCCCTGGTTATAAAACCATAATACCCAGAGCCATGCTTACTCCGCCGTGGAACGGAGCTACATCAATAATGATTTATCAAAGTCCTCCGCCCGGTCTGTGTCGTGGCAAAGTAAGAAATTAATATCTATAACGTTATTAAAAGTCAAACATCGCAAACAATAGATACAATAATTTTCTTTTGTGTTTTGCAGGACGATATGCCTCCTCTGAAGTCCACGTCAACGGAAAGTGAGGATAAAGACAAGACCGAAGATCAAGATGATATAGCTTGAATAAACGAAACCAACCATTAATAAGTTACTAAATATGTAGCGTATTACTATAATCTATAATAAACATAAGAAAAAATGATCTTTTATTTCAATATGGTGTCAGAACATTTTTTTTATTGATTTAAAGATACTATTCAAATTCGGCAATTACAAATCAGAGCCAACGTTTATAAAAAAATCTGATCTGATCAATAATATCTAATATTCTGTAAAGGTTTAATAGTAATGAAATTGGCCACAATTATAATAACTGCTAAAGTTCAAATCTATTACAGTTACAGTTATAGATTATCTGTATAGAATCAGTTAATTTTATGGTATCTGTCCGATAATATCATCTGGCTGTCTGTCTATGTCCATCACTTTAGAATATTTAGAATGTTACAATTTACAATACAATTATTTGCAGCTTTGCAATAAATTTTTTTCACGTAATGTGCCTATCTATACATCGAAGTAGAAATGTATATGTCGTATAATATAGTTTTAAGAAACGACTGGATTTCATACAGTTGATATTTTATTTAACGTTGTACGTATTTTGACAAAATCATATTCTTATCCAGCTAACTGTAATTATGATAAAATAAGTGCAAGTGATTTTAAGGAGATAGTATTTGGTCGATGAAATGTTTAAGTCCTTCAAAAGATAAATGATAATTTAATGCAAGATAATATATTTTACGAACATTTGTGCCCGTCGGTAGTTAAGGAACGGATTGGTAAAAGTCAAAATAATGCCATGTACGCTCCAGATCATCCAAGAAGGAAGGAAACCAAGGATGTCATGTACCGTAGTAACTCCAGTCTTGACTTAATATACGCAGAACACTCCTCCAGTAACGGGTTGCGCCGGGAATATGGCAGCCACGGATCAATCGACGTGATCGGCGGAGCAAGTGAACGACTACCTGCAATGGTTCATAATTACGGCGGCGTCTCCGACAAGCCTTTGGGGCTCGCCCGCGCCGCCGAGCGTCTGCCGGACGTCCTGGCCGGAGATCACGCCGACGGACCGACGCCGCGAGCCAGCATTAGCCCAAAACCACGTCTCAAACTTAATAAGCTATGGGGTGGTGCAGGGCCGGTGACAGCCCGACAAACTATCGATGACAGCCCGATCTCGTCAATCCCAGATGGATATAAAAGAAAACAGTTTGCACATTATGATTGCCAATCTCTTATGGCTAACTTGAGCTACACAGCGGAAATCCGCGGCGCGCTACTGAGCAGGCGCAGGAATACAACAACGGGAGCATCCGCAGCATCTCTACTAGCCACTCGAGGCTTGCCACCTGGAGAAGAGGCAATTCCGGACACAGGGGATGGCCGTTCCAATGAGCTACTTGAGAGCTGCCCTTTCTTCAGAAATGAACTAGGAGGTAAATTAATTAATATTTTCCTTAATAACTTGCTATTTTTCACATGATCATATGTATCATACCCTTGTGTCATTCCATCATTCATGTTACCTCTCAGAATAAGTTAAGGTCATATTTCAATCACATCAATTTTTTGGTTATTTTTACATTGATGGGTATAAACTTAAAAGATCACTAAGTTTTTTATTACATACAATTACCTCTTAAAATTATTGAAGTAGTGTAATAGTTATGTGCCATGATTATAAGAATGGGCCCCCACACATTTAACAAATATTTCATTGAGGTTGATTTTCATTACATTTACATCACACCTGTAATTCATGAAGAGGTAGGCAGAGGAAAAGAACACTCCCATGTTTCACCAGTTACATTTATGTCCCACAATAGAATAGGTGGAAAGTCTATTGTCATACACCAGAAACATATCGAGACTCCGAGCCACTACTAGAAAATCTAAATTAGAAAAATTTTGTAGTGCCCAACCCAGGAATTGAACCCAGGACCTTCCGTTCGGCAGTCACACTTGCAACCAACATGACTAACAAGGCAGTCGATTGATACACATAATGTAGTAAAACAGTAGTGAATTCACTTTTTACAACAATGTCACACATAGTGTCATATGTGAGAATAAGGTGACACACTCTCAACCATTTCACAATTCTTATTGTGTTGTCTAAAGTTGCCTTTGTTTGGATTTATGAAAAAATTACAATAATAGACCTTCTCAAGTACACTTAAATAAATGTCATATTTATTGATGGAAAAATGTAATTATTGATAAGGTCTTGTGTCTTAACTATTTTCATTGACTACTTTCCTTTTAGTTTCATTGTTGCCAGTAGAGACATGAATGTAGTAATTATGTAGAGTTTTAACATAATCAGTCATGCGTTCACTATAGACGGTCATAGACTGCTCATGAATAATTACTGCCAATGTCAATAACAAGCACCTTTTTTTTAATTCTCTTGCAACTTGTCACTGAAAATATTATATATGTCACTGAAAATATTTTATGAAACTGGAATTATGTGTTAATATCTTAATAGTTACTTTAATATTAGAAAAATTTGAAGGATTGGTGTGTAAGGTATAATGTAAGAACAAAAATTATTGATAGCTCCGAAACATTGTTCCACTCATTGTTTTATTATTCCAAACACAGTCCCTGCTATACTTATTGTGTTTATTCATAACTTAGAGTAATAAAAGATTAAAATTAAATAAGCCAACAAATAATACTATGTGATACATAGTGAAAATTCATCACCATAAAATGTGTTAAACGAACTGTAACACTATTGCTCAATGCCTTGCAATTTTACATTAATTTGCATAAAAATGTACAAAGAGATGCTTTTTCTAAATGTTCATCCGTGTGTGAGATTGTCTTTATAAAATTCCTAATCAGTGAGTCACACAACCAGTTTGTCCTGTAGCTCTGTTAGCTTATACTTAACAATTTCTTGATGGATACATACTTGGCTCACATATTTAAAATATTTTTTCTAGAATAACAATATTGAACTGAACATACTAATTAAATTGTATGTTGTTTACAATTTTATTACCACTAGTCATTTAATATACAAATGCATCTGTCAGATTACAGTATTATATACATAATACAGAATCATTTTATGTAATTTAATTTATAACAATAATTGAACTGGGAAATTGTAAAATTAGTCACACTTTCCTTAAACCAACACTAGCAGATTAGAGTATTTATAATTAGATTTGGGTTTCATGCCAAGATTAGCATAAGCCCAGGTATGTGGCTAATAATAATTTGTATATATCATAAGATTTTTACCTTCAATTTGCGCTTTTTAAATTATGAAATTAATGGGATTCTATGGTCTGCCTGCAGGCGAGGAAGAGCGTTGTGTATCACTGTGTTCCCGAACCGCACGAGGTGCTATCCCGGGACAGTCTGGAGGATGGCATCGCCCACGCGCCGCTTATGGGTTTTCGGTGCTGGAGTTTCCTCCTGGACAGTCCCATTGGCGCCTCGGTTGCCCTTTCGCAAAGTCCATCACACCATTGCCTGTAGAGAGTCAGGACTCTGGAGCATTATACTACAGGAATTACTTTTACACACAACGTGAGTTTCGTGGTATTTTTGTAAACTTATGTCACTTATACATATGTATTCCTCAAGAATCAACCAAACCCTGGATAATAATAATGAATCCGGACAGAATTTTTTTGCAAAATGACGGAAAACATGCCAATTTAATATAATGATCAAGATTGGACAAATAGACGCTTCAATGTAAACTTTATAAGTAATCAGATAATTGTAAGTGAATTTCGTCGAAGTTTCTAATATATTCTGAAACATCATAAATAAATAAATCATTTCAGCTCATCAAAACTGGTTTGGAATGGATGAGAATCTGGGCCCCGTGGCCATTTCCATAAAGAAGGAGCGCGTCGAGCTACGAAGGGGCGGTTGCGACGCGTCCACTCCTTCCTCGCAGCTCGCGTGGCA
>DWFO01002163.1:0-14232 GCA_018246595.1 Mimoniades nurscia nurscia | reverse complement strand
AGTTTTCAAAGGAATATTTGCAAAGAACCTTTCGAACTCACGTGCTACTTCCGTATGTGAAGTGACTGTACCTTCATGTGTATGAAGCGTCAAATCATCACTGTACATATTAGATTTACACGTCTCAGCGTTAATTACTTTCCATACTGCTTTTATTTTATTATTGGAGGACTTGATCTCGTTACAGTAATAATTTGACTTAGCTATTTTACAAACAATTTTAAACAGTTTGGAATATAGGTAATCGATACCTGTCTATGTTCGAACTGGTTAAAATAACCAGAAAGACCTCTCCCGGGAATGTACAATGCTCAGTTTAAACTTAGTAATGAGCGGGCAGGTGCAGGCAGGTGCGGGCGCGGAGCCCGCCGTGTAGTGTCCTCGTGTGCCATAACGAGGTGTCGGAGAATCAATGCAGAGCGCAGAGCGCACATGCTTATGTGTTAGCAATCAATACGCCGCCTATATAACATATTGCTATGAACCAAACTTGTGCTGAGTGCTTGCGAAAGGGCGGTCGCGTAAATTATTCAGTAACCAAGCAACACTGAGCACCTGCAGCCGTCTCCCTTTCGCCCGACACACTTGTATGAAGCCGTTTCATTCTTTCTTTCTATGGCCGTATTGCGCTTTCGTCCGCCTCATATGGTCGACCTTCTCCGTTGTTAGCGGAGCGTATAAGCGTGTCTCTCTCGCTCTCATTAGGTTAGTCTCAGTGAGTCGTGTTTGCTCGACGCTTGCCAGTCGCATTTTGTTTTGTGTGTAAATACAGAGTAGTTTGGAATACAGAGAAGTCTGCGTCTGAAGCACGCATGACGTGCGCGCTTGTGGTGTAGTGGCGCTGCAGGACGTTACTTCACAACCATATTAAGAAGTTAACTGCATGTAAAAATCTACAATGACGTCACGGCCGCGTGTTTGTCCAGGGCGAAATAATCTATTATCAAAACATACATAATATCTTCATGCCAGAGAGCAACGCGTGCTACACATGTTCATCCTTATACACCTGTTGCGCTTCTCCTACATTCATCACTCTTTGCGCACGCACCTCGATCTCGGAGACTTCTGACTCCGCCCTCAACCAGAATACACCGTAAGGGAGTGTACGTCAAGATACGTGTGTATGTACCTACATCTCTATTTATCTCAAATGCATGTGTGGTACACATAATATGAGAGCCATTAGTAGTGTCTTTGACGATAGTTAACCATTTAGTATGTACGTATATGGAAATAAAATTAAGAACCCTTCAGCCAAAGTACCTAGCACCCAGGCAGGCGGCCTGGGTGTACGCAGCCAAGTCATTGATTTCAAAATAAGTTACTTCGTGTTGGGGCGGTATAAGAATACACTCCCCGACCCCGTGCCGTGATATAGGGTGCTGTAAGAGGCGACGAGGCGACTAAACTCGGCGCGGGCAAGTCGCGGCACGGCGCGGCCTATCTACGCACAAATAAATACCCTGGCCGCCTGTGGGCAGCAGCGCGGGCTGTGCGAGGGTTGGTGCTGAGGGATTATGCACGTGACCAGGGACCAGGGCGGCCTGTGTCCAGCAGTGGACTGCGATAGGCTGATGATGATGATGACAATATTTGCGTTTGTATTTATAGACATTGATTGCCATTTCTCGTTCTACAGCGTGAGCCTACATTCACACCAGTTTTTTTGTCACTTTCTATAGCATGACGTTGCATGGTATGTTCAGAGTGGTGTCGCAATAACGTTAGCTCGTTAAATATACTATGTTCTGGCTCGCGTGGGATACGTGTTGTATATAATAAATAAGAAAAAATCTTGTTAGGTATCTAAATGTATGTAGGTATCTGCCGTCTACCTACGGTCGTACTCTACAATTACAATTATATTTCCGAGAGTGTGAACCGCCGCCTGCTCGATACAACGAGAACAATATCCAAAATACTTAGATACGTATCAGACACAACGAACTGTTTAATATGTAGGTAAATGGAGAAGAGTGCAGAATATCCCCGACTCGGTTAATTGATGCGCGAGAGGTGCTCGAGTCGAGCCGTGTTTACAGTAAGCCGTGTTTATTTTAATCAAAAGAATAATAAAGGAAGGCGTCGTCACCTGTCGCGTTTGCATCACAAAGCGCTCGAGTGGCGGCGGCGCGGCCAGTTTAGCGCGACTCGCCCAAACGCGCCCCGCGCACTGCGCCCCGCGCACCGCGCCCCGCGCCCCGCGCCGCTCCTCGGCATTCGTCATTCGACTTTCTTATAGTTAGTGTTAGTCACTTTATTATTAATTAGGTAGGTACGTTGCAGAGAGTAGGCACTGACGTTCATCAACATTGACCCCCTGATAGTTCCAATGTCGGAACCAGGTATGTTCTCATGTGAAGAGTCAATAGTCCGCCCTCGCCGACTGAGCGTGGGTGGGTACACTTCACGCGCTTTAAAAAACATTAAACAAACACTAAGTGGCTTTCCTCGTGCACACCAACCTGAGTGTTAACGGAAATTCGCGCTAAGACTTCAACCGTCTCCCAAAGTGGAAAACCGTATTATAAATCCCCGGGCTTCCACTGCATCTATTATCTCTATAATTATTAAGGCTTGTTAACCGGTAATTTTTTAAATCTTAATCAGCGTAAGTACATAAAGAACTTTTTAGTAAGGGTTTAGCTCTACCTTAACCTCAAAAAAACCGGTTTCCTTAAAGAGCAAAATTATAAGGATACTGTATCAAAAAACCGGTATAAACCGGTTTAAACCTCTATAAAGGGTTTTTTTAGAAAAATATACAAGGCGAAATACGCCCGCGCGCAGCACTTGTGTGACGTAGTAGCAGTTTTGGCTTAAACCGGTTTATTTAGGTTTTTGAAGCGCTCTCTTCTCAATTGAGAATAGATTCGCTCCAAGCGGAATTTGTTCTAAAAACCTTTAAAAAAAATTATTTACCGGTATTTTTCAAACCGGTTTCGAGCCTTGAACGAAATTATAGTTTAAATTTCTACTTTTAACTGAATATTATACGTTACATCACACTTATAATCCTCGATGAGGTGGGCATTGTCATTAGTTACGTTTGCATCCCACTATGGAATCCGTGGTGAGCCTATTCCCATACACCGGGCACACTACTAAAAAATCTAAGATAGAAAAATCCAATAGTGGCCGACCCGGGATTTGAATCCCAGACCGCAGTCTATAATCCACATAGGTTCGTTTTTAGATAAATATCGTTAAATTCTAATATGTATTTTCTAAATTCCGAAAAACATTGAAAATATGTGAAAGTGAATAAATGTAATAGACATATTGTTGAAAGAAAACTCCCCCAGCTATTTCGAATAAGATATTATCGTGCATACAAAATATATTATATTATGCGTAAGAGCCTCGAGTAAATCTCGAAGCCTGTCAAGGGCGGCAAGCGAGTCGCTTTCTACCCTTCGCGATCTCTCCCCCCGAATTTATGGCAATCCAATACGACGGCCCGACTTTGAAGCACGAACATGGGGTAATCGATACTTGTTTGTATTGTGCAAATGTAACCACCACAATATCTCTTACATCGCAAATATTACACGTATTTAAAAACAATTAAATCGGCGCCAATCACGTTTAACAAAGTGAAGAAAACTGACTGAATGTATGCGGTATTAATAAAAAAGTTTTTGGAGTTGTAATAATGCCATTCGTACTCAATTAATCTAGAGCACACGTTTCCTTCGCTTGGCCACTAGTTCCTACCTGTGTCAATCCATACTTGAGCAGGGTCCAAAGAGAAGTACGTACTGAAAGGATATTAACGTCACCAACCAGATGTACATTTTTTGCGACAATTTATTTTATTTATGAAGTTGTTTTCCGGCAAAGCAGATTCAACACAATTTACGAGGTACATACTCGTATGTATGTACTCATAAATTGCGTTGAAACTGTCATTTGGATTTATTTCAGCAGATATTTAACGGTACCGTCTTATAGAGCACATTGGTCATTCGTCATTGCCATTTCAACGAGTCCACTAAACGTGAAACAAAATCGTGTTCAGTGATAATAAAACGCGTCACCCCATTCGAACTTTAATTGTTAAATACGAAAATCGTAACAAACATGTAGAAATTCTAACGTATCACGGTACTAAATAGCAGTTTGCATGTTCGGTAAGTGGTTTATTGGGGCCCATATTTCCACGGGCGAGATATGAGTGTAAGTTCGAATTCGTGAGGGCGGGCGGTCAATGGCTTGAGTCGCCTAGACCGCCGAGTGGGTCGATAACCCAATTGGCTGTGGCCATATTATGTGACTGAATTATTATAACGAGTAGACTTTTAGCCAGCTCGATAAAAGAACGTGATACTATTGGTTGCGTTACGATATTAATATTCTATAGGTTAGTTTTTCTATGTTGACAAGGCAATATTAACATTCAAATCGAATGATTTGAATGCTAACGTCAAACTTTACTATTGGTATGAAAAAATAAACATATTCAGAATTTTAATAAAATTTCAGTTGAGTTTATAAGTTTTACATGTGCTGAATTCCGAAATAAGAAATTATGTTACTTTCTGTATGCAAATTTTTTGTATTTCTACGCGTGTAACGCCCAATGTTTATTTAGTAAAGAATGACTAAGCCCCAGTATTACTTAAATTACCGACTCAACTTACGTTGATTAATATCCAATTTGTGCAAATAGCCATGCTGGTGACATAAATATCAGGATAAGCGACAAACACGAAGTCATGCGGGCCGTGAAATAAGGCAATCAGACGATAAAATAAATGTGTTACAAAAGCGGTATTATATCAAGAGAACAAAAATCATTTTATTTTAGTTACCAAAAATAGTAAACAATTTTCCGTATTTTTTCTATTATAAGTACGTACGTCCGTCTCTCGTACATGTAAGCCGTTTTTCAAGACCCGAAACGCATAGGCGTAGCATCGACCCTGATTTGTTATCATCGGGTCGACAGACCCGATGATAACAAATCTAGCAAACAGACATGTTTTCTAGAATCTCAATTCACAAAAATAACTAATACATACACATTAAAATCAGATATTTCTCAAGTTGTAATCTTATGTAGCTACTTCACAATGCAGTAACACTGTGTATAGAAGTCCTCCGTGAACTAGAAATATCCGTAAACATACAATTACAGGTATCGGAAGTTGAAGAACACTGTTCTAGTTTGGGGGAAATGTTTGCCAATAACATATTATACGTACATGTCGCGGCCAATATTATATATTTACCATAAAATGAGGCAACAAGTAAATGCACAAAATAGACCAACTACTGTAAGAAAACACTTCATAAAAAATGTCTTAAGTAAATGCGCAATTATTGCAATTTTGTTCTTATCTAACAGAGAAAGCTTCCGATGGAGGAAATCGTGGGAGTTCGGTTACCGTAGAAAGTAAATACAAAACGCTAACTTCACAATGCATCGATGTGATTATAATTATCATGTTTCTAGTGCTTTACCGTTTTTTGACATCGTTTGTTTGAGAGAATCGTAGCACCCACACGCGGTTTGCGATTCAAGAGAAAATACGATTGGTGCCTATGTCTGTTAATTCTGAGTAATGTTTGTCAAAAACGTAGTGTTTTTGAATTATGAACAGTTTAATACAAATATGACAGTATTCAGAGATTTAATATACGTACAGTTATTCATCATAACTCTTAATGTTTCTACCTAAAACAATTAGTACAATAAAATATCTGTATCCGTAGCAAACGAGCGATTGATTAAACATGTTTTATTAATTACACGATTCTCGAATATCTTCCTCTTTGGCTTTAAGTGATCATTGAATAAGTACTTATTAACGCAACTCTTTATATGGTAAGTTTCATTGATTATGTTAAAATAAAAAAAAAGTTTAGTTTACTTTTGTTGTACATAACGTCTATCGTTACTTTACTTGACAGCCACAGCTCAAAACTTGGTAATGAAAAATGTAACCTCAGAGTCGATGCACATGAATACTTTAAATGTGTGGATATGTGGTTCATCATGTTCATGAGGAAAAACCTCGGCATCTCGACATTGCGACAGGGAACTGTGAAAAACCCGTAATAAGTCGCGATGAGTCGAATAACAATGCAGCAGATGCGCGCGCGGCACCCCCTCCCCTCTCGACGGACGCGTGCGCTGGACGACCGCAAAAATGATCGCAGTACAGTACATGCATTTATGTATGTTTCCAAATACATCTCGGGACGTTGACTGTGCTCATCGGCGTAATACAAAAACACAACCATAATACATATATAAATTACAAAACGATATAGTTTATAGTTTTTCCACTTCATTCAGTCATTCATTCATCGGTGAACATAAGACCGTGAGGGTTGAATGAATCTGTTTCTTTACTAAGTTGAAAGTGACAGGTAATACATCATTTTTTATAGGTATCGAATGTTTTTCCTTTTATGTGATATGATAACTATGCAATTGTTTAAGATAATTTTAAACTTTTCATGTCAAAAGTTTAATGGTTCAATATTTTTTTATACTTTGACATAATAATTTTACTCGATTTTTTTACCGAATTAAATATTATAAATTTTTGGTACAATGAATACAATTTTTTATTAATATTTTTAGTGTTCTTGGTTAATATGTCTTATTTAAAGATATTTAATGGAAAAAAAATGCATAAATTTGTTTATGTAGCATCAAATGACAACAAGTGTGATGATCATGATGATCAATTCATGATGTTATAAAAAAAGTAACATCATGCCTGTCATCCTCGAAGTGGTAGGCAGATGAATGTAGAACACTCCCACGTTTCACCAGTTACGTTTACGTCCCACTATGGAATATTTAAAAAAATCAAATGGCGAACTACAATTATATCATCACTCTAGGTCCTAAAGGGTAGGCAGGGAGCACCTAGTGTCAATTATCTATATCCTTATAATCTGACGTAATTATTTTGCAGTCGTCGCCATTAGGAGAGTGAATGAAAAATGTTGTAAGAAATATTTAGTATGCAATATTATGCTTTAAATTGATGTTCGGTAATAATATGAGAAGTATTCGTAAAATATTGCTGCCCTTACAATTACGCCACAAGGTTATTGTAAAAATAATAATGCTTTTAGAGTAATTAACTTTATCTTCCTACATGAGTAATTAACTCTGGTCGTCACGCTTTCTAGCCGTATTATCCGTATCTATTTCACTCCGTACTGAATGTTGTAACATTAGGAAATACGTATATTGTTACCGAAATATATAATGATAAAAAAAAACTTTAATCAGCCTACAACATGCATAATAATATAAATTAATAATCGTAATTATTCTTATAATTAATCATCTTAATTGCCAACGATATGGCGAAAAGGTTTTAAAAATCTTATACTTTATTTAAATTTTAGATTACGAAAATAGTTGCAATATTTATAATTTTTAAATTGCAATATATAAATTTTAGATTACAAAAATTGTGGTATAAAAAATGTGAAGAGAATAAAAATCGAGCAGGTAAATACATATTAACATATATACTTATTCATATCGTAAGGCAGTATTTTCTTTAAGTGCTAGTTGCTCAGTGAAATTTTAAACGGAGTAAAAGCACTGCTACTTATACGGAAGTTACATACTTTTACTGAAACAACGTTCTGTAATAGTGCATAATAACAACCGAGACAAGCAGCAAGGAAATAGCTTCGCACAGTTGGACAGCGCTTAAACAACTATACTTATAGTCAAATGAGTCCGTGGGAGGATGTTAGTGAGCGTGTGTGAAACGTGCGCGACAATAGGGCGAGTGCACACGTGGGACAAGCTCCGATTTAGACGAACCAGAACAATGCAGGACTGGTGGCGCAATCCTAGCATTCGTATGTGCCCATCATAATTATGCATTCGGAGCGTAGGAGGCATGGGAACATGCGTTTATTCCCTTTTACATACGTTGGGCTTAGATTGATAGAAGTTTACGACTTCACTTGTTATTAATACGTCTAAAAGTTGTACAATTAATTTGTTTACAGTAGATTATGCTTATTTATTTATTTGGAAAACTTACAGCTAGTACAGAGCATAACAAACAAATAAGTAAGCATAAGACAGCCATTTACAAGTTTTCACCTACAATATTAAAGTATAGTATATGAATTGAATTTATGCTATTATAATTTATATTGAATTTATGCAATTATAATTTATATTGAATTTATGCAATTATAATTTATATTGAATTTATGCAATAACGCGTCTAGTGCATATTTCACATTTTATAGTTATTTTTTATTATTTAGAAAAAATATTTATCTACCTTCAGTTTGAACTTTGAACGTTTTGATAGAATTGATTCACAAAGCCGTACTACATTTAATATTGGTTATAGATATAACGGTACACACAGCCACACACATAACTTTAGATTTTTTTAAATAATTGTTAACAATATCATATTTGGGTTTTTGAATGCGTAACTAATAATTACATAATTGTCAATGTCAGAATAACCAATAATAGTACCTACCTACTTTCGCTCTCCGTGTAACTTAAATTTCTTCGGCATATTTTGTGCACATTGCCAATAGACAAAATAGAATAGTACAATATGTATGTATATTGGAAATATCGTATGGCGATAAGCGACATTAAATAGTGTATCGTTAACAAGAACATTCATGTTTACTACTCAATCGTATAATTTAGACGTCAGTGGAACGTCCCTTTTATTGTCGGGGCTATTAATGCGCCGCCCACTACGCGCCATAAATTATGTTATAAACTAACTCGATAGAGATCTATCTTCGATCTATCACTGTGACATATCGTGAAATGCTTAACCGCGCCGCTTCGCTCGTCTACATTTTATGTATTAAGCGTTTAATTTATTATTACTTTAATGAAAATGTAAACATTTGATAACTCTTTACAATTCTATTAAAATTTTAATTGTGATTGAATGAATAAGCATTGTTACAACCTAGATAAAATTCCTTTTTATGTAGGTAGTAAGATTTTGCTAATGATTATGAGTTTTAATATGATTGGATTCACGCCGAATGGTTAGCGACTCTGACCGATAGGCTCGATTTTGTGGATTCGATTCCTGCACAGGCGTTGGATATTGATATGGAAATCTCTCAATACATATTATTAATTTAATTTTGTTGCATTTTATAAAATTACCATTATACATTTATTAGTAATTATACATTTATTAGTAATGTTTTCATAAAACGTTTCCAGGATGTAGGTGACTATAGCAGTGGCTGTAAAGTTTCATGGAAATAGCGCAATGATTGAATATAACAACCGGGAAAGAGGAAAAGCAAACGAGGGAACTACCTACCATATACGAGTATTATATAGTATAACTTAAGTATTCAATGATCTTCGAATCCTGAGTCGACTCGGCCCGGCGTAGCAGGAAACGTGTCCAACATTAAAAAATAGTTTTAGATACGTGTACTTGACAAATTTGAAATGGTCCTCCATCATATTTTAACTTTTATACGCATTAAATATTTATCTTATTCCAATAAAGACCTTCCAAAGTAAGACTGTAAGTAAATTCATGTTTTATTTCGAAGCGAACGGAACAGCCTGTATAAAAGACATAGATATACACTCTTCATATACCACTAATACAATAAACATGATATTACCATTTCTTCTTCTCCGGGACTATTCCCTTCATATTTTTTACATGGAAGACGCAAAATACACACTAAACAACGGTGACCGATGAAAATATTTAATCTCAGTCTATTCCTACGGAAAAGAGCGTTACAACTCACAACATGCGTCCACCAATATACCTATGTATATAATGTAAAAATAACATTAGTCCAACGTGAAACGTAAACGTCACTTGTGAAACGTACTCGTAGCAATGTTCTGCACTCCTCTGCGTCTCTCAACGGGGATTAGAGGCGTGATGTTCTTTTTGTTTTATACTAACTAAATATCATTTATAAAACTAAGTATCGTGCATATTGTGAGGCCGTGACTCCTTACTTTTGTGTTTACCGGAGAAATGCCGACAGTTGGTAACAAATTGATCGTCGCGACTCGGATATGTTTTCTTCCGACGGCCGTGGCGTGCGGCACGCCAATACGCGGCCGCAACGTTGCTCATGAGGTAGCCACGTTGAATAAAAGAACGTTGTCGCCGAACCGACTTATTAGGCACTCTGCTTAACTTTTTGTACTTCTTACAATGACTTTACACATGTAGAAATGAGAATAAATAGTTATTATATTAGCATGTAGTACGAAACCGGCCGTACCAATCCACACGTCCCACGGCCGGGCATATTTCGCCTTATAAAATTATTAGAGCTTTGTTATATGATACGTATATATAAGACATTAACAGTTCAATACAATGTTGGCTGTAGAATTCCATTGGTACGTCACGCTGCTGGCAACAGTCTTTCCGCTTATATGGAATGATTTGAATCATACTCCATTATGTCAGTCCAACATACAAACAATATTGGTCTTCGAGTTACTATTAAATTCATAGTTCCGAATTAGTTTGTTCGATTTCATTATCATTATCATTATCACCACCCCTTTTATCATTTCAATGTAGTCACGCTCGCCAAGTTCGAGATGTACAGCAAACAGCTGATAAACATATACACATGTAGTATATATTGCTTATACAGATACATTTTACATAAACGTACCTACATAGAAAAAAAAAATGTGCTTATCCACACAAGTATCTGTTTCGGATAGAAATCTAACCCAGTCACAATTACACCCGGCTTAGCAGTCAGGATCACGAACCACTGAATCAACGGGCACATCGATTGAGTGAAATATAAATGTGTGTTATGTATTTAGGTACAGACTATCATTGGTAACAGTGAGTAGGTACTCGTACAGTTGCACCGGCGACGTCCGCTTCGCGGCGACCAGGACAAGTCGGGCACGCGACACGAAATGTCGACCGAATTAGATCAAGTGTCCTCGCGTCTGTGGGGTGTCCTTTCGAGTCAAGAGTTGGTATGATTTTTTACAGACAATTATAATTACATTGTTCTTATAATGATAACGAATTAAGTGATAACCACACAGTAAGTCTGTGTACATAATAATATATGTAAATGTTTAAAAAGATTCCGTCAGGTCCGTTACAGCGTAGGCGGACAGCCCCGAGTGTCAGATATCTATCCTTATAGACCTACCGGGCTTCTTTGCATTCCTCATCTCCTTCATACATGTAATAATACACGAAGAAAAATCTTTGTAGTCCTGTAATAAGAATATTGTGCGGACATTTGGCACAGTTACAATTTATGCCGAAAATGAGGAATGTATAAAGATAAAGGTTATACATATATGCATATATGTGTCGGGAATATAATTCTTAAAAAACTTAAACATTCATTGTTCGCGTTAGGACTGTCAGAGTCGTATACAATACAGTCTGAGGACAAACAGTGGAATAGAGTAGGGATTTGTAGGAGTATACTCTTTGACACAGTACCAAAATAAAGCTTAAACTTAAAATTGAATTGAATACGGTCGACTTTCGACCACTTCTTTAGACTGCAGTTTAGAGTACGTCGTATTACTTTAGTCTTAATGTTTTATTTTATTTTGGTAAAGGAATACACTGTTTTAGTTTTGGTATGGTACTGCGAAGAACACGTAAAGCTGTTTCTCCTATTATCTGTCAATAGATATTAAATAATACGTAATATCACGCCTGTAATTCCCGAAGAGGTAGGCAGAGAAATGTAGAGTATTCCCACGTTTCACCAGTGACGTTTACGTCCCGCTATGGAATAAGTAGTGAGTCTATTGCCATTGTAAATAATAAATCGGTCGATTTAAATAACTTCAAAATTGTATCAGTAATCTAAGTTATTTGTTGCACATGCTTTAACCGTTTAAGTTATGTCCAAAACCTCCTCCTGTCCATCCTCTTGTGGGGTTAAACTATTTAGTTTGCTATGACAAATTGTATCCAATTCCAATTGAGTAGTTATAAATTATAACCATGCAATAGTTATTGGTATATTGCACATTGTCAAAGCAGTTACTACAATAGGAGTACTATACTCCAGAGCTTGGCCCTTCGGAGATATATCGTTGTGATGTTATGTTGTTGGGCAGTCGCGAGTACCGATGTTACACACGTGGCTTACAAGCGTCGAGGCGCCGCTGGTGCAAAGAGAGCACGGCGACACGGGCGGCGACACGGATGTGGCCGGATTTAGACGAGGATCGCGCCCGGCCGCCCCTCGGCTCGCGAATCGTCGCAACTAAATATATTCCGTTTCTGAGTACAAGGTTCTTGTACTAGATACGATGTGCGATCACATTTCGGCGCACACTCACCGAAGTGTACAGACAGGCGGTGAACATATCAAGCCGCAAATGGCGCTCTTTGGGAGACGCATTGAACTGAGGCAGGATGCTGGTCATTATGATGATGACAGTCTTCAATTAAATCTATTGCCTGCAAATTTAAATTGTGTTCTTTTTTCCTCGAATTCCTATCTGTTGTTGATCCTAATGAATGTTAAAACTAAAGCTAGTGCAATTTAAGTGCTTTTATCAGTGCGTTTGACAGAGATGTGTCTTCCACGAAATCACGATCCCAAATGCCTACCTATGTTTAAATCCAGTACCTACTTGGCTTAAACAATCAACGCAACAGGAGTCATGGTGATCGTTGGTTTAAAATATGTGCTGTTTTTCTGTGTCTTATTACTCTACTTTTGCACATTAGGTCGTAATTTAAATCTCACATTTCTTCAGACTATATATAGCTAATTATTTGAGTAATATCAGGTATTATTTTAATAATATCAGCTGTATATAGCTAATTATTTTAGTAATATTTTAGTAATATATATTTTAGTAGTAGGCTTAGTATAGCTAATTATTTTATTATATTGAGACAGTATCTAAATCACTTCAATTTTAAGTCTTCCAAATAATTCATCATTCAAGCAAAAATATTCGCCGCCTTAACATTAAAATCCATACAGTCATCGACCCCCTTCATATGACTACTATTTTTAATACAGTGCAAATGTTCAAAGACATCGAAATTTATCGAGTAATAAATATGCTAGTTATCGTCGTGTCTGGTGAACAAATAGCGAAAAATTTGCAGAAACAATGCAACGTAAAGTGCAGTGCGCTGCAGGTGTAATGCAGTCCTTGCGCGGCGGACGGCGCGTGCCGCTAGCGGGCTGGCCTTGTGACCTATTGCGCGGCCTTGCAGATGCTACTTGCACTCTCGCTCATATCAATTGTACAGTACTGCAATTGACTATAAAACGTTGGCCCACGTAACTGGTGAAATGTGGTAGTATGCTACACTCCACTGCCTAACCCTTCTGGGAGGTACAGGGACGATGTTACGTTATGTTACGTTCTTCTTATTTATTCGATACATTAAATTTAAATATTAACTTTGCGTCTAATATTGAACGCTATCCAATACTTTTCATTAAATATATGAGATTTTAAATTACAAGTATAAAAATTACTTGGAAATTAATGGACTTATTTTTTGCTCACCTGTGACCAATAAAAAATTGGAGGGATTCTAATAAATACTACCAGCCCTAATCTGATTAACACAATCTACCAAACATGACTGATAATGACCTGGATTGATTGATTATTTAGTCATTCAATTTAACGTTTAGATCATCATCGGTCTCCCTCGCCATCGCGCCCTTTCCCCGACCCGCCGCATCCAGCTTCAGCCTACAAAAAGCGTTTACTTTACTACAAAAGCGTTTACTACCAAAATCCTAATAGCTCTAGTCCAGTTGAGAACCAATGACACGTGGAATGTCTTAGCTCAAAATAATATTTAATTCGCAATATGCTGAGACTATTTGGCGGAACTATGAACATTTAACAGTCTTGGTTTTCATAGAAATTAAGGAAACACATAAGGCCTAATAATTAACTGATGTTGTGACAAGTCAATGGCCTTCAAAGGATGTCCTGCTTAATTTAAATTGAGAATAGATGTACACGTGCTCCACAGCGGTCACTCAGCGAGAGACGAACTGCATGTTGGCTGCTTAATTACTCCAATTTACCCACGCCCTCTTGCATCGTCCATTTTTATTGCAAATGAAATAACAAAAGTGCACGCAATTAAATTGTCAACAACTATAGGTATTGAGAAAGAAAGTTAAGGAAAGTAACTTCACGCCTGTAATCCCCGAAGAGGTAGGCAGAGGAATGTAGAACATTCCCACGTTTCACCAGTTACT
>DWFO01002162.1:0-14233 GCA_018246595.1 Mimoniades nurscia nurscia | reverse complement strand
CGCGACCTGGGAATCGAACCCAGGACCTCCCGTTCGGCAGTCGCACTCGCAACCAACACGACCAACGAGGCAGTCAACAATCATTTTTTTAATGTAAATTTAATATTCATAATAGCTATTCTACATGCAGCAAGCGAGTCATGCGCTGAATGACGCTCGTTATACACATGACATCAATAATTATAAACAGATAAATATAGTCTCATATGCATCGGTGACCTATATTTATATTTTACCTAAGAAATGATTTCTCTAATATCCGAGACATATGTACATACCTCCATCTAAAGTTAATATCGACGAGCATTTTCCTTGATATGTTGAAAATAATTATTTCTTATTTGCAACCAGTGGCGTCTAGTCATCATATTTACCACAATAAAGATACCATTATTTATTGCCTTCTTTGTATTTTTTCTGGGAATTTTAACATTATTTTGCTATTGATGCAACCAAGAGCTGTTAGTAGCTCTAAGAAAAGCATACAACAAATTCGTCCATATTAATGAAAACTTTATGTATAATCTGAAAACTTTCTATACGTGTAGACCTAACACTTATACAAAAGTGAATATTAATAATGACCACTAAACTAATTATTACATTACATATTACATATACAGTATATTATAACGTAACTCCATATATTGTGATGCGAAATGTTTTTTCTTACACAACACTAGCGAGCCGCTCCTGCATCCCACGGGTATAATTTGCTAATGTAGGAAATGAGACGTGTGCTTAGCGTGAAATTAATAAAACGTTTATTAAATAGTGTGTATTGCTTATTTATCTACATTTATGGCATAAAAAAATATTATGAATAACAAAAATTTGTTTTGAGTCGTAATTTAATCGTAAAACGTAGATTCAGTCCACACATTTTAAAATGTCTAGTTGTGGCTCAGAGTCTGAATTTGTGCCCGGTGTATGACAATAGGCTCATCACCTATGCTAAGGTATGATGTAAACTAATTATGGCAGTGCATTACACTCCTCTGCCTTTCTGTTCGGGGATTACGTACAGGCGTTATGTTGCGTGTTTTTTTGTTCATTTTAAATCCCCAGTATATTCAACATAGTTATATGGGCGATTTCGGAAATAGTAAATATAAAAAATGTGAACGAATAAAGTATAAGTAATCAAATTTATTCATACGGACAATTCTAGGTTTGTTGGTGCAGGAAATTACGATCCCACCGAATTAGTCATGAAATCTGAATCCATTTCGCTTAACGACCTCTTAAATAGCATCGTTGGTACTCGAATGTTATTTCGTTTGAAACTTTCGTACGCGATGACGACTGTTATGTGAGATTTACGATCCGATAAGAGATTGAGCTCACGCGATGTCTCTTTCTGTTTCACACTGCATTAGAGTTATATCCACGTTTTATAACCCTGCCGCGATAAATACAGGTGGTGTAACTACTCCTTAATTTGTTAGTAATAGAGAGTTTAAAGCTAACAATCAGAATATTACTACATTTGAGTATTCTAGAAGATTCGTTACTTTATATAGATCGAGATAATATTAAACTAGAGATGTTCGTAATTTTTATTTCCTCGCTGAAGAACCCATACATTTAAGCTATAAATACATCCAAAGTATACGTACTTTATTTATTTATATAAGTAATGTACAAGAACCGTCACGGGCAGAATAGGGACGCATCATTTTATTGCGCTGTGTTTGTCGGGTATCAAGACCAGGTCACGATGAAACGTTTCTATATTTTTATTTTTGTCATTAAACTTGCCGATTTTAATTACATTAGCAAAGCGCTCTCAGTCTGTTATACAAAATGTTAAACTTGTAATATTATTTTGTTAATAACATTTAATCGCCCGCTATAATATGTTCCGAATAAATGGAACATCTCGTCATTAAATTTGTCTTTATTTCACGATTTCATTGTCCAAAAATCTGCAGGTCAGAGACATTTCAAACAAGAGATTAATGTAGGCACCTATTAAATTTGAACCTAATGTTATGGTTTGCCAATATTCCACATCGTTCATACCGGAACATAACAATGCAGACTCTGCTGATTTGCAGCAAAATTAACTGTGGCAATGGCCGTCTGCACTCCAAACAAAACAGATTAATTACATCCTAACGTACTGCCTTTAAAATCGAACAGTAACTTAAAATCCAACAATCATCGAAAAGTACAGCTTTAGATAGCTCTTAAATAATATTTTTATGAATTGAAGAAAATGAAAAAAAAAACCCATATATAACCCGATATATGTCACGTTATCTGCACAATTTGCAAACCGGAACATGATAACGGTGGCCAAAGTTCTGCAATCCAAAATCCTCTACCGCCTTCTAGGTACTAGATTAGAAACCCGTTCGATTTTCCTCGAACACGTAGGCATCATGATCATCACACGGATCTCCTCTCAAAATGGGTGGGTTTAATGCCATTGTCTGCCAAGCTGGCCAAGTCCACACAGTCCACACATTTAATAGCGTAGGTACCCAACAAGAAAATGTAGTTTGAATGACATTAGTGGAAATAACAATTGAGTGGAGCTTACGGCAAATCGAAAATTGAAACGAACCAATGGAGATCTGGTTGATTGCGCAGTTACCTATATAATGCATCACAATAGGTAACTGCATCAAATTAAGGTTAATTAAACCAATGAGAATTTATGTTTGTTGCCATATTAGTGCCATAACGCCGCCGGTGCAACCTTATTTTATCGACCAGTCCAATTGCGTATACGTAACGAATTAATATTTTAATACGTTTTGCTTTTAATTATATGTATTCGTACCGTTACGTTTAATTTTAAGCTATGATTTTAATGTGTTGTTTCATATGAATGACACGTATATAAAGTATAGTAAAGTTAAATATGTCACCAAGTTGTTTTTTTTATTGTACCTACATATATAAAACAACTGAGTAAAGCGTATGCAAGTTTAGTCTATAGTTCCTTGTGCTAAGGGAACGATGGTGTTCAACCATGATTTTTATTGGATACTGAGTTCTAGTTCAAACAATAGTTGTACCTACTTCTTATTTGATCGCACAGTCGGTACTTCTAGATCGCAAAAACTTCATTTTTGTTTTATTTTCAGTCGTTATTTGCACGTTGAAATAAAATTGCCGATAATTCAATCGAAATTCAATGTGTCGCTTCGTATTTGCACAAAAAATTTACTCTCGCGAAAATTAAATTAGTTGAAACTAGCACAATAGCTGTAGCAGTAAATGTTTTACATCCCAAAAGCAGAGGAATTTCTTCACTGACAATATTGTTAAGCTGAAAATCTATTTGTAGGGTAGATAGCAGTTTCATAACTTTATCGAGTACCGAAATAAATTGCGAACACTAATACTTTTCAGATATTAAATATATATAGAGACCTCAAATATCCATAACAAATATCTATGCAGTGTTCCGCTGTTACCATTATGACGTCTAACTACAATATTTTGCGACTCGTGACTAACCATAATAGCGGCAACCGAAATGCCGAAATGACCAACGTTCTGATTTGTGCACCTAACAACAAGATACAATATACACCATAGTACGACATCACATTTCCATGAATTATTTAACTCTGCAATTATTTATTTGGTCTGTGTGTAGATATTTTTATGTGCCTGTGTGAAACTAAGAGCTAAATATTCTTATATACGAGTACAACTATAAGTGTCAATCATTATTGTACTATTATTTAAAATTTAAATTTATATATAGAAAGTCGAATCTGGAAAGTATGGATATTTCGCACTCCGTTCTTACTGCCTATCCCGTGAGGAGTCTGAGTGTAATGGTATAATAGTGATAATAATAAAAGAAATTCCTTTTTTTTTTCTCTCTATATGCGTACTATCAATTCCACTAGAGAGAGCTCGTAGGGGCTGTTCAATAACAGAGCTTGTAAAATTTACGACATGTCGGCGCATAACCCTGTATCGAAAACCGGCTTTCATATTGTCCTCCTGTATATTACACACGCCAGTAGGTACACACATAGTGTATAACGCAGAACAGGGTGAGAACGGATATACTAGGTACCTACTATAAATAAGTAAAGCTAACTTTGCATCACTTACATCCTACGCCTTTATAATATGCAAACATCCCGCCCCATTATCACGCGTCTCCAACATTACGAAGATACCTTCAATTTACGGAGATAGACATGCGTGAACCGAACAGTGTTTGACTTTGTACTTTATACCCGTATAGGTATACAAAGCAACCTATCTCCGTCATTATTTTTTGAATAAATTTAAGTCATAAAATGTCATTAAACGATCCAAAAGGCATTATGAAAAGCTTTCTCACAATTTCTACGATGAAAGGCGATGGATTTATGTAAAGATATTTTTGTTAAATATTTCATACTTCGTCGCAGATCTAATGATCTTGCTTGACAAAATTTGATACAATGAAATATTTTAACGTAGGTATAAAAAAATATAAAACCTAACGAAACATGAATAGCGTTTTTAAATTTGATAAATGTCTATTTAAATTGTTGAAATACATTGCTGTTGAATATCAATAATCAATAGTGAGATTCGTACTGACCTCATCAATCTAAAGAACCTCTCTCTTCTAAACGATCGACAAAATTCTACACAAAAGTTTTTTGCGTAAGCTTTACGTCGTCCTGACAGGCGGAGTTATTGTGGAGATTTTTCTGGCTTATTGTGCGAAATTACTGCTATTTTCCTCATTTCTTCAACATTGCGGCGAAGCAAGACATTTTAGAAATGGCTACACTGCCATCTAGCGTCGACCACTTGAGTTTGTGAAATTCAATTAAATAAATAGTAAATTATAATCTTGAATAAGCACTTATATAAGCTTGTGCTAAGCTTCTCGTCTTGAAATAAATTCAAAGATTATATACAACGGAATTTGACTTTTCATTCAATTGTTAAATGTGATGCTACTGATATACCTATAACGTAACATCACGCCTGTCATTCCCGACGAGGAAGGCAGAGGAATGTAGAACACTCCCACGTTTCACCAGTTACGTTTACGACCCACTATGGAATAGGTGGTGAGCCTATTGCCATACACCGGGCATATATCCAGACTCCGAACCACTACAGGAAAATTTAAATTAGAAAATCTAGTAGTGCCCGGCCCGGGAATCGAACCCAGGACTTTTCATTTGGCAGTCGCACTTGCAACCAACACGACCAACGAGGCAGTCATTATTACATACATACATATAAGTTATTATAAGTTATACTCAAGTATTAAATCTTTGCTTTCTCATTTGCTCATGTATTAGCCTAACAGGCTGGATGTAAGTTGGGAGTTGAAATTTTAAATAGGAATAAATGAATACGAATCATATCAATATACAGGTGAACTCGAAACTATATTATTTGAACGTAATCTTGCAATGTAGCGTTGCTGTATATCTAGCGCTTTTTTAGTTTAAAAAAAATAGCGTTAAACCTACAATATCGCCGAATACGAAGAACCTCACTTAGAGACGAAAAGTTAATAGCTACTTGACGGCATGATGCAGACCGTTGGTTTCACAATTAAAAAATATATTGTTAGTGTTATGTTAATTGAATTATGAACTTTTCAATAAGTCATCACACGCCTTATATTATGGAATATTACATTTTTTTAAGGAAAGAAAGAAAAAATAAAAAAGTTAACCCTGAATAAATTTAAATAAAAATTTAAATAAAAAAAATTAAATAAAAATTTAAATATAAAAATTTAAATAAAAATCTGTCTTCTCACTATCTTGTATGGATCATAATAAGATATCGAGAAGATTAAGATATCGAGAAAGTTTTAGGACGAGGAATAATTTATTACAATCATAATTTACAAGTGTCTGCACAAGTTGGACCTTTACTTTGGTATGAACTGGAAACTCGATACTGCTAACATTAACATAACCTATAAATTTACAAAAATATTGTCCATGAAATGTAGTCTCATAAGTAAGCCTCTTTAGTTTTTGTAAATAAGGCATTGCAATGAAACGAAGAGGTATTGCTAAAGAAAAACAAATTATTTTCTATTAACATGTAAAGTGGGCAAATATTAAAATTATTTAAATAAATAATCTGTGTTAAAAATATGGACTTCCATTATGGACGCGACATACTTGTACCTATAAATGAAGACGCCCACCGTAAGGTTGTAACATGGCAGGCCTATTTATTCTAATTCAAATTTAATTCTAATTTGAATTAGTTATATTGATCTGAAATGATTACAAGTATATTCATGAAAACAACAAAAATTACGAACGTAGGTGTTCACCTTTTACAGTATTTGAATAAGGTTAAAACTGAAAAGTATGAAGAGAGGTTATAAAAACGTTCCATTTGCTTGTCGACAGATTCTACTGGGACCTCTGTATGCTACTCCTACTGGTGGCCAACCTGATCATCCTGCCAGTTGCAATATCCTTCTTCAACGACGACCTCAGCACCCGATGGATAGCCTTCAACTGTCTTTCTGACACTATATTCCTTATAGATATTGTTGTTAATTTTAGGACAGGTAAGTTTTTTTTTTATTTTCATCATCACCCTTAACACTTTTATTGTTACATTGTTGGGTTCTAGTGCCCTCTTCAAATCAGAAGGGTTGAATCCAAATTCTGGCACGCCGGTCAAGTGCGGGTTGGTAAAGTTTATTATTGAAGGCGAATTACAGGCGTGATGATAATCACGTCTGTAATCCCCGAAGAGGTAGGCAGAGGAATGTAAAACACTCCCACGTTTCACCAGTTACTTTTAAGTCCCACGATGGAACAGGTGGTCAGCCTATTGCCATATACCGGGCTCATATCCAGACTCCGAGCCACTACTAAAAAATCTAAGTTAGAAAAGTCCTATAGTTCGTGACTCAAGGTTTGAACCCAGGGACCTCCTGGTTGGCAGTCACGCTTGCAACCAGCACGACCAAAGAGGCAGTCAATATGGCAGGCATATATGGCAAGTGTATGGCAATAGGCTCACCACTTATTCCATACAAGGACGTAAACCTAACTGGTGAAATGTGAACTGGTGAAATGTGTACAACACTCCTCCGCCTACCTCCTCGGGGATTACTGGCGTGTCTTTTCTGTCTCATACTTTATATCAGTTTTGTTCACATCAATCGAGAAAGAAACATAATTGAAGATATTAATTGCGTACAATTAATCTATAGTTATTTTACACTTATCTGTAAATGCGATGTGTAACGGTGCATTTACACTTCTACGGTTAACCGAGGCGGTTTTCATTTATGATTTCCGGAAGCGTATAGAAACGTTGATGGCTGGCGCGGCACGCAAAACTGAATAACGTTAAAAGATTTAAAACCTTATTTAGAGAAAAAGATTTAGAACCGTTTCACCAAATGATAATTCTATAAAGTGTATCGGCGTCCTAACGGTGTATACGTATACCTTCTGACAGTATGTACGCAGTAATAGGTTCTTTACTCCAGAATCGCCCAATGCACCGAGTACAAAATATCTCTAAGCTTACAAATGCGACGCATTTCTGCAATCATCGCTCTCATCAAATTCGTCATATGCGCCGGTTTGAAATACGTCATTTTAGTTCAAATAAATTGAAACAACTTTTACTCTGAACGTTTGCCATGACCCACTGAGATCAATGCCTCTTTATATCAAAAAGTTGTGTAGAATTGCCATTCAAAGTTACTATATTATCTCGTATTTTTTTACCCGACCCTTTTATCGTTCCACTGCTGGCTATAGGTCTCCTTTCGGGTTGAGAAGATCAAGGCCATAGTCTGCCACGCCGGCAAATTGCGGGTTGGCAGACATCATACGCCTTTACAGAACATTTTTTTAAACTCCAAGGTGTGCAGGTTTCCTCATGATGTTTTCCTTCGCCGTTATAGCAAGTGAAATCTCTAAATTTTTTGTATTTAATAATTTTGTCATTCGTCATATAGTTTCACTGTGCTTTTTCTCTAAACTTTAAGTTTACATATATACTCGTAATACTACTGAAAGGAAAATTTAATGGACCGATTAAAGTATAAGAAATTACAACAAGTATGACAAGTATTTTATTTAACAAAAATAACAATGGGGTGAAATCACGAAAACTAAAAATGATTAATAAACTCATCGACTTGTTCCTACTAGCCGATTTTGTTACGAGACAAAAGAACCTAGGATACATATTTGTTTAAAAATTTAAACATAATAATCGCTAAACGGCTATACCTAATGTTTCGCTGTAAATACAATATATAGAAAGAATTAAATTCAAATGTTTTTATGTTATGTAATGTATGTATGTAGTCGGCTCACAATTTTGTACAAAGAAGCAACAGAATAAACAACGTCAAATTAAAGTGTTTTCGCTTATTTAATTTTCAGGAATAATGCAGCAAGACAACGCGGAACAAGTGATACTAGACCCGAAGCTAATAGCGAAGCACTATTTGAGGACGTGGTTCTTCCTAGACCTCATCTCTAGTATACCACTAGATTATATATTCTTGATCTTCAATCAGGTAAACGTACGTTGCAATTTGGCCGTGTTTCTATTACTATAGTTTTAATCTGTTTTTATGTTGTTGATATTCTGTTTCAGCTTGGGTGTTTATTTATTTTATAGCAAAATTTGAGTTTTCGATTTCATTTTTGTTTCGTTTTTTTTCCATTGTGATTTTCTCCTACTGCCACGTGAACATTCTACGCGTCATCGTGTTCGGTTCAAAATGTCGTATTTTAAAGGTTTCATTGAGACCGCGTAAGGTTTGATTGGAGCACTTTTCATACATCTTCGGAATTTTATTTTCATTACTTATATTTTTTGTTTCCTTTCGACTGTTTGCACGTAACGTTCGTAGCCGATTTGAATCTAAATTTTCATTATCTGTATCTTCGCTCTGACAGCTGTCTTGTATCTATAGGAACAATCAGGTCGTATGGGATACTGAATCCATATAAATATCTCTTCAGCACATTTCAACTTTGTGCACCATTTTTCTCCAAGTTTTCCTATTGCACCCTTGCTAAATTTCCTCTTGCAAAAATAAACCGATTCATATCTCAGTATTGGTTTACGCATATCTTTCACATTTGTTCTAATATTTCATGCATATCTTTTTGTATTAGTGCATGTATTAATTTTTTCTTTATGATCAACACGTTCTTTCGCTTAATGATTTTAGTTTTGAATAATTTTTATTTTTACCTGTTAGTGTATTGTAACTTTTGTTTTCGTTTTTCTTTAATGCTATTTATGTACTGTAATATGCAACACGACCAAATTGTTATATTTATAATCTATTTTGTAACAAAAACAGTGAGCTACATAGTAACACAGTTAAGTGCAGTATCATACAAATTATTCTTAGACTTTGGTTAAAGCTTCATAGGCTAGTAGGGTATTGTTATGGTCAGATAATTATCTTTCTATACAAAAAACTTTTATTAACGGAGCTAATTTTTTTTTTCATCAAGAAAACTATAACATGTACAAATGTAACGCTTCCGCACCTTTCTTTAGACTAATGTTTGACTATAACATGAGCATTAATGCATGTTTTATACACTTCAATTGTATAAAATATATCCTCTACGTTCGATGCTCTCATGGTTTTAACGTAGTTCCTCAGAGCATCGTGGCGTCGGGTGATTTGTAAAGTAGTTTGTTTATGTTGACAGGATTTTAGTGAAAGTTTTCAAATTCTTCACGCCGGTCGTGCGCTCAGGATCCTTCGTTTAGCGAAACTACTGTCGCTGGTCCGTCTGCTGCGGCTGTCCAGACTGGTTCGATATGTATCGCAATGGGAGGAAGTATATGTAAGCCGTTATCCCTTCTAATCATCACATATAAAATATTTACTCAACGTAATCACTAACACTGCTCTGACTACATCGCGCTCACATCGACTAATACAAGGTGATAACACACTACTAAAATTGTTTTATTTAATATTGGACTTATTAATTAATTGAATTTTGTATGTTTAAATTGTGTGAAAATTTCTCCTTCAATTGGCTTCTTAAACTCTCTGTATATAACTAATCTGAAATATCTAAATGTTGTCGCTCTAAATAATATTGTTTACCTATAATATGATAGACCGTAGTGTCCCTAATAATATCTAAATGGAGTTTTGTTGTAAACCTGTATTATACCATTCTCCCCACCCCCACTGTATGTGAGCCCCACGTCCCGCTCTGCACTTCTCTACTGCTTCTCTGCAAGCTTGTTTCTGCCTGAGCACGCTCTCACTCGTGACTTCTCAAACTATTTTTCTCTTTCTCTGCGCCCGCGCCACGTTCGTCGCGCCCGCCGACCCGAACCGGCCCCACATGCCGACGTCAAGTTTGATTTGCCAAAGCGTTCATATTATGTTGCTGCTTTTTGGAAGCCTTTAGAAGAGAAGCACTGACATTGATATTGACATCAAACGAGAAATAAATTCAATGTCACTATAAATAATAACGTCTGAATTCTATTTTGAAGTGAAATAGAAGCATCATGAATACGTATAAAATATATCATTGAATGAAACAAAAACTGTTATCTTGACGAATGAACAATGAATTAAGAGTAAGAAGCTTGTAATTACAGAACCAAAAAAATGAAACTATGAAAGAAGTCTTGTCAGTAAAATCCCATAAGATAGACCGTTCTTGAATTCAACATTATAAAATACCCATAAGAGGGTAGGATGCGGAGAGACAGTGAGAAGTACGGGGAGAGTGGTGGTGGCGACGTCGCAGTGACGGTGTTGTGTGCAGATGAGCCCCGCCCCGCAGCCGCGCGACGAGCCGGGCGAGGCGGACAGCGCAGGCTCGCGCGACCTCGCCTCCCAGGTGCCGCATGCGACACGCCCGCGCCTCGCGCATCCCTAGCGCCTAGCGTAGGGGCCTAGCCCGCGTCCCGCTCGTGTCGGTGTTAGTGCATCCTGTGTGTCCGCACGCGCCCCCGCCCCGCCCCGCACACCTCGCGACGACATCCGTCTGCCGATCCCGCCCGCGCTCTCGGCGGGCGCGCCTGGCTCTCTTCCTACTATCTCGTGTTTCTCGCTTGTTTTCTAGATCTTGCAGAATCTTCAAAAAAAGCGCACGGAACGAAGGGGACGTCTCAGCTCCGACGTTGCAAAAAAGAAGGGTGACACCAAAAGCAATCTGATCTTCAAGGTAACCAGGGTCGGCACGAGCCGGCGCGCATGTGCTCGTTCGCCCGCTTAGCATGTTGCCGGCGCTGTCCGGCGTCCTGTACACCGCTGCGCTCGCTTCGCTTTCTCTCTTTCGTTGGCGTTTCTGTTTCTGACCCTCGTCCCGCCGGCGGCCGCGCGGCGGAGGCGCGCGAGGGCGGCGGCGGGGTCGCGGGGCCGTGCGGCGGCCGCGGCCTCGCGACCCGCGCGCCACGCCCGTCACGCAAAGCATGCTCGCTCGACGACTCGTCTCACGCGTTCATATTTAATTCTTCACTTGAATACGAAATCATCGGTAGAGATCATCGCGATGCTTGACCTCGAGCGTCCTTGTCGCGCGCAGTCCGCACGGCTTCCTTTAGAGGCAACCGCACCCTCTTGGTATGCTATGTTGATCGTTATCTTCTGTTCGCAGTTCCTCAACATGGCGTCGGTGTTCATGCGGATATTCAACCTAATCTGCATGATGTTATTAATCGGCCATTGGTCGGGCTGTCTGCAATTCCTCGTTCCAATGCTACAAGGGTTCCCGCCGAATTCCTGGGTTGCCATAAATGAATTACAGGTTTGTAACAAAAACCAAGAAATACATTACATCATATGTAAAAATATCTTCACAAGTGCATTAATATTTTTTTATAAGTTATTGAACATATTAGAAATAATATTATGTCAAAAGATGATGCAATTATGTGTTAAAAGATTATTGCGACTCTTACCACAAACGTTTTGAACAAAATGTAAAACAAAAGAAAACCCGGCTGAAGTAAGAGGAGAAAAAAATGTAAAGTTAAACGTGATTAATCGTGTTTCGATAATGTTTCAGGAGGCCTTTTGGCTGGAGCAATATTCGTGGGCATTATTCAAAGCTATGTCTCACATGCTCTGCATCGGGTACGGGCGGTTCCCGCCGCAGTCCCTCACCGACATGTGGCTCACCATGCTGTCCATGATCTCCGGCGCTACCTGCTACGCACTCTTTCTCGGTCACGCTACGAATCTCATCCAGAGTCTTGACTCGTCTCGCAGGCAATATCGAGAAAAGGTACACAATTCTGAAATTTGATAGCAGTGCCGGATTTACGACTACGAAACGGTGTAGCCTTTGCCTGGCGTCCAAATTCTTAACATCTTCTTTCTCATTCTCACAGTAACAGTTAACAAAGAGTAGCTCACAAGAAGTAATTCGGATTTAAAATCTAAATCACTCTTTCACTTACTAAAAATTTTATATATTATGCAGGTGTTTACGGAACTATGATATATATTATAGCAAGGTATATTACGATATATTTCTATGTAGGTATATTATATAGTAAAGTAACGGTCGAGTGACTGCACACGTATGTACCTATTTCTTTCGGTACAACGAGATATATCTATGTATTATAATATTCGGCAAGTTAATGACCACCAAGATATATCTACTCGTATATTATAGCATATCTGCCGTCGTTGGTAGTATTCTTTAATATACCTACATACATATAATATAGCGGAGTATATTATTATGTACCTACTATAGTTTTGCCTGTGACGACCTTGACCTTAATACGTAAATCCGAAATTGCTAGTATAAATATGTTAAACAGCCTACAATATGAATCAAACCGTTCTTGAATAACCCGATGTTGTAACCTGTTATGAACACCTATATTTTGTACGTACGATCCTCAATGTATAATACTAATCAAACACCTGATTACAGTTGTTCCAAATGTGTCATTAAATTGGTAAATTAGTACATGTGTATGTACGTACGTAGGTACCAATGATAGTATGGGAGTGTGTCGATAGAATTTCGTAGAAACATCACATAAAAACAACATTTCAGTTGCTGTGCATGGATTTTAATGAAGTCATTTGATTTCAATAACAGCAAATCGTTAAAATCATACTTACCTGTTTCAGAGATTAGACGTAAGTACGGAAATAATGTGCATTTGCTGCTCAATATTGCCATTATGATCATTCCACATTTCAAGTATTTTATTGCACCAAGTCATATTCTCGCTACAGTCTCATGGGTTATTTTCTAGCCTTATCCAAAATAATCACGTATCATTATTGGGTGTTCATGACAGTTATATCCATTATCAATCCATCTTAATATCAACATTACAATCATATTAACCCCTCGTATTTATTTAGGTGTAGGTTTGTTCATCAATAAGGCATAAATGGTGTTGCCGTATCTGTAATAATTTAGGGGTAATAACTGACACTAAGGCAATTTGCACGATTGACGTTTATTAGTAACCAACGTGTGTCCGCTTGGAAACAAATTGCCTGTTTTTGTTTGCGTTTGTATTAACAGTAAGAAATTATGAATATCAAGCTTTTTCTTATTTAATTATAATATTCTCTTCAGGTAAAACAAGTCGAAGAGTACATGGCATACCGGAAGCTGCCTCGGGAAATGCGTCAGAGAATAACGGAATATTTCGAACATCGATACCAGGGTAAATTCTTCGATGAGGAATTGATTCTGGGAGAATTAAGCGAAAAACTGCGAGAAGATGTCATCAACTACAACTGTCGGTCGCTCGTTGCTTCTGTACCGTTCTTCGCTAACGCTGACTCCAACTTTGTCTCTGACGTCGTCACCAAGCTCCGTTACGAAGTCTTCCAGCCTGGTATTATAATTGATTTAATTTTATCAGTCAACTAAATAATTTTTCAACTAAGATATTTAGGTGTTTCTTCTACATTACAGGCGACATAATTATAAAAGAAGGCACCATTGGAAACAAAATGTACTTCATCCAAGAAGGCATTGTAGATATAGTTATGGCTAATGGCGAAGTGGCCACTAGTCTCTCCGATGGCTCTTATTTCGGCGAAATTTGCTTGCTGACCAACGCCCGGCGAGTCGCCTCCGTCCGCGCCGAAACTTATTGCAACCTCTTCTCCCTCTCCGTGGACCACTTCAACGCCGTACTAGACCAATATCCCCTCATGCGGAGAACCATGGAGAGCGTCGCCGCCGAACGGCTCAACAAGATCGGCAAGAACCCGAACCTCGTCGCGCACCGCGAGGACGACACGACGTCCGAG
>DWFO01002161.1:0-14235 GCA_018246595.1 Mimoniades nurscia nurscia | reverse complement strand
CGTGGGACTTAAAAGTAACTGGTGAAACGTGGGAGTGTTCTACATTCCTCTGCCTACCTCTTCGGGGATTTACAGGCGTGATGTTACTGCGAATATTTATGTAAATGACAAACTAAATTATGAATAATAATTGTGTTATTTACGTGTTACCTTTCTCTGAATATCTTTCAATGTACGGAGAGAACTTTATGAGTACCTATTCTGTACGAGAAGGAAAAATTAATTATTTCCTAATACATAATCTGCGGCATTGAATCTTACATTACTTGTTGATCACACCTATGTGAATGATGTGTCTCGCAACTGCATAAATACAAATGCATTTGTTGCAGTAACATATTTTAGTGATCACGAATTTGGTGAAACAGGGCAGAATTGATCATTAATTGCTAAATCAGAAGTGAATGGTGAAAGCTAATCTGATATGCATTTTGGTCAACTACTAGTTTTTTTTGCTCCTTAATACAGTATAGATAATAAATAAATCATCCAGAAGATATGAAAGAAGTATAATTTTTCAGATTGTGCGGTGTACGAAAACAGATGAATATCTACAGCATTATGTGGAAATAAAAATTTAAAATTTACTTTAAATTTAAGTGATATATGTATGTATAAGAGTGTAAAATCTAACAGCTGTATAAACGATTTAAAAGAAAATAATGAGATTAAGAAAAAAAAAATAATACAACTAACTGGAGAGTGAATATAGATACAAAATTCTTTGCAGAACTGATCACAGCAGAATTTATATAACATACGAGTAATGTTGACGAAGAATTTACATTGAATCTAGTGGGAATCTTTAGCTTTCCTCTTCACTTAAGTTTTCGTTCCCGAAACAAAAATGTAGAGCTTCTTCGAAATACAGGAAATGCTTGGTAAATAGATATTTTATGGTATCTCACTAAGGTATCTTCTCTTTGAAATAATCTCTTGAAAACAGTGTAGGTGCACGAAGAATCAATTATACGTATAATGTGTGATTATATATAATTATAACTATGTATACTTTAAGCCTGCTCATAGCTAAGTTAAAACAGTACTAATTGAGTTTGTACTCATATCAGAACGAACTTATAAACACAAAATACAATATGTATAAGTTAATATTTGATAAATTTTTGATGCAATGATATACGATAATAATTTACGAATGTCACTGTTATTTCGAAATATAATTGTTATTGCCTCAATGGTGTTATTATTTATCTTAATATTAATAAGAAACGTAATATCTGATTTATTTCATAAATTATTAATTTAAATTACTACGGTTGACTTAAAACGGACATTTGTCCAAAACAAGAATGTTTACACTTTTATTAGTATCTAACAGGTACTTGAAATATTTAAGTGGCGAACTTATTATTTTAAATGCTGGTTTTGGTTTATTACATCTTATTTAACTTTATTTATCTAACAACTACTAAGTTGGTCCAGTGGTCTGCTATTCCTAAAGAGGTAGGCAGAGGAGTGCAATGCACTCACACGTTTCATCGATTACACTTACGTACATCCCACTCTTGAACAGGTGGTGAGTCTATTGCCATACACCGTGCTCTTGACTCCGGACCACTGCTAAAAATTTCTACTAGAAAATCAAAATTAGAAAAATGCAGTAGAATCCGACCCGGCATTTGAATCCAGGAGCTCTCGTTCAGTCGCGCTCGAGACCGCTCGAACAAAGAAACAGACAATCTTATGTTCTGTTTTAGCGTCAGCATTACAATAGACTAATATCAAACTTGTATTCCATAACACCTAAGCATGGATTACTTTATCTTAACAGCCGTGTAGCAATAGCGTTTTAAGCAAACTTAAAGAGAAATCTATTTGGGAATTTAAACCAAGTGTTCACATTAAGAAGGATTATTCTGATTGTAGTTTCAAGATTATTAAAGTATTATACTTCTTGGTACTTGAAAAAAATTCCAATTATGTTCAATGGAGATATGTTACTGTTAAAAATATTACATTTGTGAGCATATTTGTCGAACTACACATTTGTTACGTTTGTCAAAAACTTTTCACCAATAGAAATACCTTTAATAACCAATGCACATATTGTTCCATTTTCACCTGATCTTTTGCTCCTTTTTAGTATTCTTAATTTCGTCATTTTCCAATTTTCCGTTTATTTGTATAATCTATTTCTCTTATGCTCTTTCTTAAAATCTTTCATCTCGACAAAAACTGTCTGTTATTTATCACATATCTCATCTATCACAAAATGAAATACCTTTATAGTCTTCCTCTGTTCTTATTCATCCATTTAATCCTATTATGATACGACGCCACGACACCGTCTTGAATTGGCTATGATAATTGTCTTACTTATAAATTATGTGAGATTATCACTTGTATATCTAATCTTGTCCGTTGCTGTTGTGCTACTTATATGTCATTCAGTCGATTTTCATCTATTTCGTAGTGTAGTAGCATTTAAAAAAGGTATTCCTATTAATGAATTCAAGTATATTAATTATCCACTAACTTAATAGCAATGATACTGTGTATATTTAAAGAAATGATAAATATTATCTAATAATATAGCAGTTAATGAAATTTTCGCAAGTGTCTTAGGAAATTATTTTTGTGAAAGGATTAAATACTATGTTCTCGCGATGCACTGGAGTGACGAAACAAATAATTGTAGCATCATGCGGTAGGTGCATTTCTCACTGAATATTTCTTCAAATTATTTTATTGTTTCATACGGTTTTTGTTTCTAGAGTATTTTGTTCTAATGAAACAAAATCAAATATCATTCAATCATCGTCAAAGGTTAAACGTTACACCATGCATTAAATATAGTCATCGACTATTAATAATATGTCATCGACTATTAATAACACTATTTCATTAGCATTTTTCGGTAGGATGATGTCGTTTGACAAATTCCAATTAACAACGTACCGACATCAGCATGGTCAATATTTGCAGAAAGAGAGATATAATGGGGTAATAGGTACAATTTCACAGGTTGGTTTGGGTACATGTATTCCACTTACTGTTTCTCTCGGTGAAAAGGAGAAGACCGGCTTATGCACTGTTTGTTACATGCAGATTTGTAAATATATAAAAGCCTACCTACTTACTAAAGCTATGTTTTATGATCATTGTTATCATTGTATTCATAATTATCATCATCATCTTTATTAATCTACCGTATCGCGCGAAGTAAGAATACATTCCTTCACCCGGTGCCGGGATACAGAGTGTTGCAAGAGGCGACTAAACCCGGCGCTGGCGGCGTGGTCTGCTTACGCGCAACTAAGTGGCTGGCCGACTATGACCAGCATAGTAGGTGGTGGAAGAAAAGAAGCTGTGCTCTGCGATCGCCAACCGTATACCCGACGTGCGGATTATGGAGATAACGTCTTAGGAAGGCCTAGGTCCTCCAGTGAACTACAATAGGCTGATGACAATGATCTTTATTAATATCATAAATCAAAATAAATATCATAAAAAGTTATTTGTGACAAACGTACATTCGATTTCGACCATACATCGTTTAAGACCCCTTACGGCCCAACCCATCAAGTCTCTAAGTAATTCAGCGTATGTAAAAATAAATTATAATGTGTATTCTTTCTATTTCTAGTATATCTAGGTCAGATAGCGGTGGGTTACACTCTCGGTTGGACAGCTCCAGTGATACCTAAGCTTCAGGATCTCGCATCATCACCATTACCAATTGAGATAACTGATGCGCAAAAGTCGATTGTGGGCTCTATTTTATATTTAGGAGGCCTTGTAGGTACGGTATCTTGTAACTTTCATAAAGAGAAAGTAACTCAGCGCAGTAGTAAAATAATTTTTTGCATTGTCGACATTGTATTTTGTCACATTTATTCTATACATTACAGGTCCATACTTAACTGGATATTTGTCTAATGTGAAAGGCAGAAAACCCTGCATGGTAATTGGCGGACTTGTCGGCAGCATTGCATTCATCATCCTAGCCACTGCCAAGACCCTTACCATGATCTACATCGGAAGGTTCTTTACGGGTTTTGGAGTTGGGATCATCACAGTAATGGCATTGGTCTATTTAGGAGAAATTGCGTGTGTAGTGAATTCTAAACAATTTAATTTAATTAATCAAAATTGTGACAAATAATGTTTTAGCAGTTCTTGAGACTAATCCTCTACAAAGCACCTTTTAAAGTTATTCAATATTTTTATGTTTTAGCTCTACAAATATCAGGGGCATATTTCTAACAGGCATTGGAATATTTATAACTACCGGATCAGTAATCTCATTTTGTGTAGGCCCTTTTGTGTCTTACTCAATGACTGCTTATATTGGTGCTAGTTTGGCATTTGCGTATACTATTGCGATCATATTTATACCAGAAACTCCGATATTTTATGCAATAACAGGTTGGTATTTGTATGATTTCACAATAATATTTGCTTTATACAGTTTGCCAAATATTAAAGTATGTAGCAGTTCCGCAATGTATTATTATTATCCTACGTAGGTACTTTTCAGAACTAGTTCCTTGAATGCAAATTTTCTCAAACACAATTATATTATAGTTAAACAAAAGGAACTCAAAGAATAGAAAATTTCAGATCAACAAGGTGCCGTTAAGAAAGTTTTAGAAGATTTTGGAAGAATGAATGACATAGAAATAATATTATCGCCGAATAAGGAATTTGTAGAAACAGTTTAAGAGATTGGAATGAGTTGTTCTTCCTGAAAGGCAACAGAAGAGCTCTATTCATTACTGTAATTCTGAGTATTTCTCAACACGCCAGTGGTATTCTGGCTGTGACTTTCTTTGCAACTACGATATTCCAATTAGCTGGTTCGTCTGTCGAGCCCCACATAGCCACAATAATTATAGGATTTACACAGTTATTTGGAGGTTTTTTAACTCCTTTATTCATCGAAAGAGCCGGTAGAAAAATTTTACTACTAATTTCAACGGTCTTGTGCTGTTTAAGTATGGTAATTGGTTTATCACAATATTATTACAAGCGTCATTTCACGTTCTCATCATTCACACTATTTATAGTCTAAAATCCCGCTGCGAAATCTCTACGTTCGTAACATGGTTAATAAAGCTCCCATTTTTACATACATTTATGATTATAAGAATACATATATGATTATAAGAATATATATATGATTATAAGAATACATATATGATTATAAGAATTTATTTATGATTGTAAGAATACAATGACTGCCTCGTTGGTCGTGTTGGTTGCAAGTGCGACTGCCGAACGGGAGGTCCTGGGTTCGATTCCCGGCTTGAATACTACTAAATCTTCTAATTTAGATTTTCTAGTAGTGGCTCGGATTCTGGATATGTGCCCGGTGCATGGCAATAGGCTCACCACTTATTCCATAGTGGGACGTAAACGTAACTGGTGAAACCTAGGAGTGTTCTACATACATCTGCCTACCATTTCGGGAATGACAGGCGTGATGTTACTTTTTTTATATATTTTTGGTTTTATACTAGTAGGTAGGTACTACGAAATGACATCACTCGTGGAATCGGTAGGATGCGGTACGTGGAGTCAAATGGCGGAGAGGAAGTGATTTTCTCTTAAGTGCCAAGTTGATTTCTCCATATTGTTAAATAATTTTAAAATGATAAACGTACACTTACATTAGGATATTGACATGCAACATGTCGCCCTTTGCCTTGGCACAATCTTCTGTAGCGTAGGGCACAATATGGCTGATCGTCGTGAAAGATAGCAGATGCAAGAGCGTAGAACAAAAGAGAATAACATAATCTTAATATATTTGAAGAAGCCAATTGTATTTTCACATTCGCCATTTATACGATGATTGGATGTCTTGTCACGTGACATAAGTGATTTGTACTGAAATGAAATAAGTTAATGTACTCAGGAGTTATATAATTATTTGGGTTCTAATATTATAAATCACTGGATAAACATGAAAGTTAAACTATTACCTACTGTTTAGAATTCTTTTATTTTGTAAAGTCTGCCAACACGCACTTGTCCAGAGTAACACTGTGGCCTTAACCCTTCTTAAAATGGACACGAATAAAACAGGTCAAACTTGTTATAACTGAATTTTATTTAATTTTATGGAAATGGATCTTAAAAATAAATAATTACGTGCTTAAATATGTAACGTGTTTCTATTGTGAAAATCACACAATCAGCTATTTTAATCACGATACCGCCTACTAGGGAACGAAAAGGCATCGTTTGATATTGATTCTTCACGTTACAATATTTCACAATGGCTGATAATAAATCGGAGCACAAGACTCCTAATAGTAAATTAGCCGGCCTGCATTAACATTTGTGGCACTTCAGTTGCCACGCTAGTGCCTATGTCCGATCCAAGGGACTTAAAATAAAATTTTCATATAAACTTCAATAGTAATCTGTTTTGTCTATCTTACCTGTAGAATAAAAAGCGTATATACCTACTAACTGCCTAGCATAACTACATAAAAACGATATATAACCATATAGAAAACAGTAAAATGCATTGAAATATTATAGTCATTGTAACTCAAGTCATTTTGACACAATAGGTACTTTTTTCGTTTGAATGATGCAATAGTAACTGATAATATAAATATTTTAAGACTATTGATACATTGCACCGCTCTGCTTGCCTCGCAGAGGGTAATAGGTATTATTTTACGTTTCAAATATTAGGTTAAAAGTAACATGTCAGGGAATTTTTTAAAAGGTAAGAATTTCTAAGAAGAAATATTACCACAGTGTACACTACACACCACATCGCGTGATGATTGGATTATATGTATAAAGCTACCATCCCGTCTCGAGCGTTTTTTGATGCACGTAGCGGCAACATTTTTATTGAACAGATAGCATATCATATCATATATGTAGATGGAGGCACCATGGTCTTCTACAGATTGTGTATAATAAAATTATCTTACATTGAAAAAAAACATGACTGCCTCGTTGGTCGTGTTGGTTGCAAGTGCGACTGCCGAACGGGAGGGCCTGAGTTCGATTCCCGGGTCGGGCCCTACTAAATTTTCTAGTAGTGACTCGGAATCAGGATATGTGCCCGGCCCGATATATGGCAATAGGCTTACCACCTATTCCATCGTGGGACTTAACTGGTGAAACGTGGGAGTGTTCTACATTCCTCTACCTAATTCGTCGGGGATTACAGGCGTGATGTTACTTTTTTTACAATTTATATAACCTTCAAAAATTCCATACATAGGGTCTTAATTTAATTTCTTCTATTTTTTTTGAAACAAACAAAATTATGAGGAAACTGTTAGAACAAAACATATGCGATGTGTGATGACTGTTGAATGACGCATGAGAGAGCGAATGAAACGAAAACATTCATTCAGTTTAATTTTATTACGAAATACAATAATTTATACGTTAGGATATTTACAACGCTTACCTCACGTTAAAACGTTCCCAACTTACATCGTTAGAGATTTGTATTATCAATATAAACAACATACCGTCACGCCGCGCTAACTGGGTAGGCAGAGAGCACCAATGCCTGGCGTGGCCATGTAATAATAATAAAAAAACATACATACAATATGACTACAGTCAATTCACCAAAAGCGCTATTGCAACATGTTTAGAATAAAATTGTTTACCATTATACAAAACTATATACATACATAAAAATACATTGTATCGAGCGATTGATACTGTACAAATTTCACTTCTAATGTACGAAAATGTAAAACGTACGAGACATAATATAAAATGTATTAAAATAGTAACAATGTCTATTGTGTACAAACGAATGAAAGAATGAATGGTCGAACGCATGAACGAATTTTGTTGAATGAACTGTTCCCTTCATCGATGTTAAGACCACAGATGCTTCTAATATTCCGCACACGAGACAACAGTGAAATTTAAAGGCGATGTTAATATTAAAAAAATCACACAAATCTTCTAATAAAATATGCAATTAAACGTATAATGAAAGATAAAACTACATACATTTTGGCACTTAGAATTAATAATCTTATTGCTCATAACATTTATTGCCTTAATTATTATTTATTAAGCTTATGTACCATTGTAAGGGTTTATACATTGCACGTTGTATATTACGAAAAATAACACGTTGCAAGAACACTTTTAGTGAAGAACAAGCTTTTCAGTTGTATCGCGAGTGTGGGCGTAGCCTTATCAGAGCGTTTCTTAGAGAAAAACTTGAGTTACCTGGCAACACTGAAATCTGTACACACAGATATGAATTGAACATAGACACATATACAGAATGAAATCGTTGTGTGTGGTAATTCATTAAATTAATAAAAATATTTACAAACATATAATATATGTATAAATATAATAATAGCTTGGAGTGTGTAGGAACTACACCCACATTCGAAATATAACAGGATCACAGTTTCAAAGACAAACAATTACATGGGGCAGTTTTTTAATTGTATGTTTGAAGACTATGGCGTATTCGAGACAAAAAAATAATTGAAAAAGGTGTACATTTTTACAATTAATTATCTTTAAATGATGTACGTTTTAAATCTTAAAAGACCAATAACAGTAAAAAGATTTCTATTATTATTGCAAAAATCTTAATGTATTACAACGCGTGCACGTCAGTGCGGAGCGCCAAGTCTTGAATGCCAACAAACCTGTGACCCCAAGAGTAGAATCATTAATTCTTAATACACATATGACATATATGCTCACTCATATACACCTGGCAAAATTTCGTTTTGTTTTTCACTACTATAGGGCTTCCAATAATACTATGTCATGTAATACATATAAATATACAATAAAGTTGTTCATGAAACCAATAATGCTAAATCATTGTTACGTATGAGATTTCAAGCAAAACTAGTTCATATGGCTACGATTAGTAATATATAATATAATAATAATAAGCCACATATTTCTAAATATTAATCCTTAACAATAAAATGTTACAACAGTTTTGTTTGAAAACTCACATTCAATGTTATTGCTTACGAAACACACGTAAGTGAATCGTTCAACTATATTAACAATTGTTTAGTGAAAAAATAAGTAATTCTTCAAAATACTCAATGTTCACGATGCACACAACATTTATTTCACAGATATTACAATACATTGTTCAATAAACATAAAGAAGATGTATATTTCTTTCTTTTTCCCACCGACGACAATATAGGTTAGTAGCTATATTGTCGTACGGCGTAAAACTGTGAAATAGCTTAAAATTAAAATACAATTTTATAATGGCTTATAATTTTTCGACTATCCAATAATAAAAAAATGCTTGTATTTTTTATACTAATAATCAAAAATAACTATATCCGCTTCTTAATAATAATACTAGTATCATACACATACACTCACAAAAAATATAAACGCATTTATTGCTTCATATTGAGCAGAGAAAAATGAGGTAGGTATTTACTGAGCATACAGAATATACGTATATATTGATGTAAGAAAATATAATTAAAATTTAATTTATCTGAAATCTAGAGGTGGCTGAACTTGTCGCTATTTTTAGAGACAAAAATAAATCAGTAGTAAATACAGTTAGGAGGTTGGAAGTATATGAAATATTTTAATTGACGATTATTTTCATATGTTTGGTTGTATTTGAGGAAGGTTGGTGTAGACCCGAGTGACGATGACACGGATGCGGAAGCACTAGAGCTGCATTACAATTTAGCGCTGAACAGCTAGTGTAATTGGGGACGGGATGGGGTAAGCAGCTATGTTAATGTAAGGAGGATATCAGACTCAAATTGGGAAAGGGTAAGACACTTGACTACCAGGCTGGCCAAGCACAAGTTGCAGTGGCGTAGCGTGGGTGTCTGCCGCACCTTTAAAGTCAAGTTAGTTGTCAAGTAAAATATTAAAACTTATCCTAAAATACTAACGCACAATTGTTTGGAAGTAAATCAAGAGACGCAATAAAGAAGCGGATATCGTCATTTAAGACAAACGTCGCACGCCATTTGCTACAAATTATGAACCTTCAACCGTAGCTTACGACAAACTTCAAAACTTCGTAAACGACAAAGGTCAAAACTTTGCTTAAACCATAACATCGTAATACTAAAAATAAATTGGATTATACTGGCAGTAATAAAGAGGGTCAACGAAACTATGACTGAAAAAGAACATTCCGGAGAACTGAAAAACACTTTCACTTGTTTTAACGTTTAAAAGACAAAAATAATTAAATGCTGAATTAATATTAGGATATAAAAGGATATGGATTCTTCTGCATATGTATAAGCATCAATGATTTTCCGCTATTCATTAACAAAAATATAATATCAAATATTTCTACAATGGCAACTATTAAGGAGCTACCAGTAGTTCAAGAATGTGTAGAGAAAAAAAAGGAAAAATATTCGCACTGTCACAGGTGAGAATGGATACGTGACTTTCTTCTTCTCGTAACAATGAGATCATTACTAAAGAGAGTATTGTGGTCGTCCAGCGCGGCCTTCTGTTCCACTTGTACCTAATTATAGACATTCAACTGATGGTGTGATGCGACGTAGAAAAATTGTAAAAACGGTGCAATATTCAAAATTAGTATCGTCACCTCCTATACGAGGGACGTTGGCCACACTGGGATTAGTTTATTATAATACTTATTACAAAAAGAAAAAGAAAAGAAAAAAAAGAATTGATTTTTTCAAAAACAAAAAAATCACCTTGCGTCATTAAATATTCAGTAATGTTATTTACATGTATTACTCACATTAAAAAAAGTACCTTTACTGAGAAAAAATTTCGTTAACGTGATGTAAATCGAGTATAATGTTAAATAAAAAAAAAATGCATACAATTACAATAAGAGAAAAAAATATCTCGAACGTAGAGAGAATAAATTGTAAAATAATAATGAAAAAATGCGTAAAGCTACCCTCCCCTACGAATAATTAATTGTTTATTTAAATACGTTACTAATAAAATACTTTTTTTACACTAAGACTATACAAATATAAATAGATTCTTATACATTTGCAATGTTGTGTACGAATCGTTATAATATTAAAAAAAAAATATAAAAACCTTACTAAATTAATTCAATGTCAAATTTAATAAAATATCAAATCTTTTAACTCAGCGCCCAAAAAAGTAGATTTTTTTTTACGAATTAACCAATTAGTACAAATATTAATGTTCAATCAGTTGATATAACGACACGGCACAACATCGAAACAATTATTAAATGCCTTCATAGAAAAAATAAAAATAAACCGAAAGAAAGATATTTTCTTTACACGATATACACACATCAGTCGTGAGAAAAATATTCAAATAGTCTCGTCAAAGCCGTCTATGTACATAATAATTCATTATTACAAACATGTAAAACACCGAGTTTGTTTACCTAAGAACAATACATACACACAATGAACTAACGCACCAGACCGCCACGACACGACCGCCTCGTCCGGTGTCTGCCGTGTGTCTGCGAGTGTCCACAGCTCTGTACTATAGAGGGAGAAGAAAGACGAGTCGCCTGCGCCCCCGCTTGGGCTGTTACGTCACTCGCGACCGCGGACATTGTCTCGCTGTTAATGTATTGGTCTATTGGTGTACGCGCGGCTACGATTAATTAAATGGTGTCACTATTACATGACTGCAACGAACGAGGAAAATTCTGTGCCGTACAAAAGAAACGTACACCATCATTTTGGGTAGAGTCGTGGCAATCGGGTTACACATCCATACACACACATGTATCTGTATATATGTATGTATGTGGGTATATCTGTATATATATTATATGAAATCCTGTGATTATGTACATCACATCGTTGTTGACAGCTGAAAACGGATCGTCTCTTGGTCGTTATTGGATCGTGACGATATCGTTACGATGCCGTTGCGATAATTCCCATAGTCACTTACGAGAAGCGAGCACAAAGGCAAGCACCTACTCGAAATTTCATTACGATTATCATTATCACGAAATAAAATAATATCAATAAATAATACGACTGCGGACAATAATAATAATAATTGCCACGTGACGACGCGATCACATCGATCGTTGAAACGACGACGGTTTTCATTATTCAGTTACCAAGTTCTGAAAATTACATGCGGAGCACAATCGAAATCTAGAGACATGTAAAGTGTAGATTTAAAGAAAAATGCAATGCAGGACGTAACTGGTGAGACGTGGGAGTGTACTGCGCCCCTCTGCCTGCCTCTTCGGGGATTATGGGCTTGATACTACTATAATGTATTAGAAAGCATTCTGAATTGTACGTGTCAAAACGGCTGCACCGATTCTGTTGCAAATAGTTACTGTGATAGCTACAAGTTTGTAATCCCGCGTTTCGTTACTACATTTTTTATATAAAATTATAAAAGACTCCTATATCTTTGTAATCGTATGAAATACGCTTTCATTCTTTATATGAATTGAATTGTTTACTTATTTCTTGTAAACCATTGTTTGCGTAATTTGAACGTTAATATCACGCCTGCATTTCTCGAAAGTGCCAGACAGAGGAGTACAGTATTCAACAGATATAGCTTTTATTAAGATCAAGCTACTTTTTTAATATTTGCAATTATAAAACGCCATCAAATTTTCAGTACAGCCTTCAATAATTATTATCTTTATATAATAATATATACATAATTATTACTTATTTAATTGATTACATTTACATAATACGTAAGAGGATGTCAAAAGTAGCTTAAATATTAATTACAATAGACATTTCATACACCGCGCGTTTATTTTTATTTTAATATTGTATACGTTATAAAACAATTATGTACTTTGCAATATTCAATTGGAAACTGTAAAGAGTCATGTTTTAAAATAATAATAAATATTAATACAAATAAAATTAATTTTAAATTAATAATAAGACAAATGAAAAAAATAACGTGATGTATTGAGAATGACTAAAATCATAATTTGTAAATTGGTACGAAAACGAAAGTAAATTAATTGATTTAATATAATACAAAAAAAATACGTAGCTTCAGTCATACGAAAATAAAAATACTTAGAAATTACAAATAAATAGCTTGCAATTAAATATTATAATTTACGATAATTATATCAAATTTATATTTGCTTAAATGTAAATAGAGAGGCTTAATTCCCGCACACATAAAATTTTCTTCACAATAACACATGTTTCACATAAAATAAAAGTAATCTATGTGATGTTTATACATTATAATTAAAGATAATACATTAGACATAGGAAAGGACTACATTAATGTGATTATTTAGAATTTTTGTAATTCTATTTGTATACTTATATAATACTTTCTTTTCTGAGCAGTAAAATATATTTTATTCTTAGTATCAATAAAATTATTATTAATTAAAATAGAATTAAAATACGGTTTCGAAATATAAACGTATTAATAATACCATCGCTTGAGTCCCTTATATTGAGAGAGATTAGAGTAGTTGGTAGTAGAATTAAGCCTCTCAATTTATATAATTAGGATGCGTTGACACTTTTACGTTCCCGTATACGGTTTACTTTATTGGGTTTTAACACTTGGAACCCTATACGTCAACCGTTTCGGTACACCGTAAAAGTGTAGATACACCCTTAGTATTGTAAATTGTGATGTATAAAGCAAGCACAAATAGTTATAGATTTACCCTCAATGAATGTGTTACGTTGTAGTAAGTTTAACTTAATTTACTGACAATTAATTTAATGCAAAGTAACACTTGATACAAAAACTTAAAATACATTATAATGGGACAATAATTCATACAGATAAATTATTATATTTTTGCAAAATATGTCCCATAACTGTCTAACACTTAATATATCATTTGATTAGTAATATGTATAAACTGTGTTGAATAATATTTTAGACTATTGGAAATGATTTAAATTCAATGACCAAATTCAATCAATCAACGATCGGATCAGACCAATAGACAATATACAATCGTGAAATTTGTACTGATTTATCTCTGCAAAAGAAATGCTGAATTAACATTATAATGGCAGCTTATATACATTAAGGCCATATAATAATAATACATTGAAAATAAAAATTGATAATAATAATAATTTCCATATTGTTACTCTTCATGCTTGCTATATACAGGGCCCACGAAAAAGTTGTATGCCGCTATGACAATGGTAAACCTTAGAAAACGGAAGAAAAAACATTCAAGTGTCATTGTTAACATCCCCCCCCCCCCCCCCCCCCCCCCCCCCCCCCCCCCCCCCCCCCCCCCCCCCCCCCCCCCCCCCCCCCCCTCCCCCC